>KV001781.1:333024-353903 GCA_001598015.1 Dorcoceras hygrometricum | reverse complement strand
CTTATCCTCATTTTGACGGCCCAATCGACTAGGAACATATTCAGAATACACAGTGACTATTAGATGTGTTTCATGATAGCCATCATACCCACTATCACATCTAACATACGCTTTAGTGTGTTCTAGGTCTTTACTCAACACAATTGTAAATCATTACACACATAATGAAAGTAATGAATGCCATATAAAAGAATGCGAATATCATATATAAAGATTGTTTGTACAAGAGTCAACAAAACCCACACGCCACAAGTTGGCTAGTTGGGCATCTACTCTAACAATCTCCCACTTGCCCTAAAGCCAACTACTCATCAGACGCAGTCCCATTGTTTCGTGATGTTTTTCAAACAACGGTCCAGGCAAGGGCTTCGTAAGTGGATCAGCAACGTTGTCCGCAGAGGCGACTCTCTCAACTGCTATGTCGCCTCTAGCCACAATATCCCGGATTATGTGGTATTTCCTCAGTATTTGTTTGGATCTTTGGTGAGACCTAGGCTCCTTTGCTTGCGCAACGGCACCCGTGTTGTCGCAGTACACCGGGACTGGACCAACTCCATTAGGAATTACGCCCAACTCTTGGACGAAATTCCTTATCCAAACGGCCTCCTTAGCAGCAGCTGATGCTGCAATGTACTCAGCCTCAGTGGTTGAATCCGCGATGGTGTCTTGCTTGGAACTCTTCCAAGAGACAGCACCACCATTGAGCATGAATACAAATTCAGAGGTTGATTTCGAATCATCCACATCGCACTGGAAGCTAGAATCAGTGTAGCCTTCCAGTTTCAGTTCACCACCCCCGTAGACCATGAACATATTCTTAGTCCTTCGTAAGTACTTAAGAATATCCTTCACGGCCTTCCAATGCAATTGGCCGGGGTTGGCCTGGTAGCGGCTCGTGACACTCAGAGCATATGCGACGTCCGGTCTAGTTGAGATCATGCCATACATAATACTACCTATAGCCGAGGCATATGGTACACGTGCCATACTCTCTATCTCCTCATCAGTCTTTGGACACATAGACTTGGATAGAGTTACCCCGTGGCACATAGGTAGGTGTCCTCTCTTGGACTCCTCCATAGAGAACCTCTTAAGTATGGGCGAAGGCAGTGCTGTAAGAACTCCAACGTTTGCGCAAAGGGTTGAAATGGCTCAGAGACATATTGTACAAACTGTGCTGGATGCTGATAGTAACAGAGAATCTCTTGAAAGACAAGCAGCAGCTGAGTGTGATAGAGAAAGAAGAAGAAGGGAGGCGAGGATGTTGAAAAGGAGAAGAAGAGATTAGATTAGCTTTTCTGCTGAAAATCTTTGTACACATATTTTGTACAATTTTGTTGGTTAATGAAAGTTTGCATTCCAGCAGATTTGACCCCTGTTGACTTTTAGGAAGTCGCATTTCCCGAAATCCTCTTCTCGTGCTCAACACATTGAGCTGAGTATCCGTGTGGAAATTTCGAATCCAGTACTTGTGTGACCCTCAATGGTTCAGGGATACAGCTAGTCGTGGGCCCACAACCATTGTGGCTCCGGAATCACAATTCCGGACCTGCCCAACGGATCATGGTAAAGCGTCTAGCAACATCGCCCCATGATCCCCTAGGTATCACTGATAGTGCCTGCAAGAACCAGTCTGTCATGGTTAGCGTACTGTTCGGTCCTTTCAATCCATATATCCCGATCAGATCAACGACCATTGGTAAATCGAGAGTCGCTAGAGATCTGATAGCTATGCAAACATCTTGGAGATCGAATAGTGACATCGCGAGTGTAACTAGGTAAACACATTTACCTAAAACACTTCTAGTACTCTGGCCAGAGATTTGCACACTATTATCCCCTCAGATAGCATAGGATATCCACGCATGTCTGCGAGCGGTGAATCCTCGACAACGATGCATCGACTCCTACATGCATCGGGGTCTCACCCAATCCCGACGCCTGGTGACCCCAATTGAGTCGGCAAACGGGTCAAAGTGAGACGCCTATCATGTAGAGTCTCAATGACGTTTCGAGTCGTGAGGACTAATCAGTACAACCAAGACCTCGGACTTATCCACTCGACAAATGGTAACCACTTGGAAAGTCCGAAGGAGGGTAGTTCGATAGATCACCAGGTCACTATCTATCTGCATGCTCAGAACATCACAATGTTCCCTACCAATGAAACATGGTAATTCGCATCGCAGATACTAGTCTCGAACTCAGGTGGCCTTATCCTCATTTTGACGGCCCAATCGACTAGGAACATGTTCAGAATACACAGCGACTATTAGATGTGTTTCATGATAGCCGTAATACCCACTATCACATCTAACATACGCTTTAGTGTGTTCTAGGTCTTTACTCAACACAATTGTAAATCATTACACACATAATGAAAGTAAAGAATGCCATATAAAAGAATGCGAATATCATATATAAAGATTGTTTGTACAAGAGTCAACAAAACCCACACGCCACAAGTTGGCTAGTTGGGCATCTACTCTAACACCTGCTGGGATCTGTTAGCCACTATGAGTGGAGTGGGTAGCTCCCACACCTCATGAGTTGGGCAACAGCAGGTTGAGCTATGTTTTTCACTGGTGCCGTGTGTTGAGACGAGTGGGTAGCTTCCCTATACTCACACACCCCGTGGCCACTGTTGTACTGTTGTTCAGTTGATCAGTTGCTATTTCTTGAGCAATTCTTGAGATCCTTCTGGCTCCCTGCGTTCAGTTGTAGCCTTGTTCTCATGCATATCACTTGCATTTTATCTGTTACCATTTAACTGCTGTTTTTCAGTTGCTCTCCGTACTGGGGTTTGACCCCATGTCCCTCTGGGGCTGGTGTCGTTTGTCTGTGTGTGTTTTTTCAGGTTACCATGGTTACTCTGTTGGTCGTGGAGTAGACCCAGATGGAGGTGCCCCAGGAGGTGGTTAGAGTGTCTCAGTTAGCGTATATCATATATGTATAAGCACTGTTAGCCAGGGAGTGTCCTATGCTCTATTGTATTTCGGTTATGTTTCTGTAGTGCTTGTATTTGTTAAATGTTGTACTGTTGTACTGAGTGATTTTATTAAGCTGGGAGATTTTGAGTATTGTACTATTTTGAATTATGTAATCTTTCAGTGAGGCCAAAGAAAAATTTTAGCCACTATTTTAGTGCTTCCGCTATGTGTTTGCGTGGTTAAACTCTGTAATTGAGCATGAGGCCTGACAGTTCAGAGCTATTTGGAGAATACTTTGCAGGACGTAGAGCTGGTCTATTCGATGTTTACCTATTTTGGGTATTAAAGTCAAATAAGCTCTGACAGCTTTAGACAGACCTTTGCAAAGCATTAATGGAGTATTTAATGCGTTGATTCGATGAAGATACACAAACATGGTTTGTGTCTACTGGTGGCTCATTATGAGCGTTGAGGATGGAGATGTCTAAATAGCTGAAGATTTGAAGTGAAGAAGCTCTCGGTAATTTTGAAAAAGCTCTCTGGTCACGCTGGTGATTCTCTAAACGATTAAAGTTCTCCGCAAACTTTCAAACGCTATCTTTCGCAAAATATATTGAATCCCAGTCTTCAAAATCTTGAAGAACATTTTCCTTCAGTTCTTATCAGACTGATTCGATGAAGATACACAAACATGGTTTGTGTCTACTGGTGGCTCATTATGAGCGTTGAGGATGGAGATGTCTAAATAGCTGAAGATTTGAAGTGAAGAAGCTCTCGGTAATTTTGAAAAAGCTCTCTGGTCACGCTGGTGATTCTCTAAACGATTAAAGTTCTCCGCAAACTTTCAAACGCTATCTTTCGCAAAATATATTGAATCCCAGTCTTCAAAATCTTGAAGAACATTTTCCTTCAGTTCTTATCAGACATAATCTTCGAGATTCACTTCTGGTTACATTTTGTAAACAAGTTTCATTGTAAAGAAACCAGAAGATTTACAGAACTCTATTGTATTATTTGCTTTGTAAAATCAGATTAGAGTCTGTAACGAACTTGCTGTGTGAAGCAGTTCGAAAAATCATTTGATTGTAAATAGTAGTGTGTTCTGCTTTGTATTTGGAGTTGCTAGGAGTTCACTGTGCGCAAGGCTCAAGTGATCGGGTGTCTACAGAAGCTGTACACATCAAATCTTCTACTTGAACCTTCCTGAAAAGGAAGAAGGGGAGACGTAGGATTTAAGATCCGAACTGTTAGAGTAGATGCCCAACTAGCCAACTTGTGGTGTGTGGGTTTTATTGACTCTTTGATAACGATCTTTATTTATGAAATTCGCATTTGTTTTATGGCATTATTTATTTTCATTATGTTATAATGTTAACAATTGTGTTGGATAAAGACCTAGAATGCACCATAGTGTATGTTAGATGTGATAGTGGATATGATGGCTATCATGAAACACACCTAATAGTCACTGTGTATTCTAAACCCGTTCCTAGTCAATTGGGCCGTCAAAATGAGGATAAGGCCGCCCGAGCTTGAGACTAGCATTTGCGATGTGAAGTATCACGTTTCATTGGCAGGGAACATTGTGATGTTCTGAGCATGCAGATGGATAGTGACCTGGTGATCTATCGAACTACCCTCGTTCGGACTTTCCAAGTGGTTACCATTTGTCGAGTGGATAAGTCCGAGGTCTTGGTTGTACTGATTAGTCCTCATAACTCGAAACGTCATTGAGACTCTACATGATAGGTGCCTCATTTTGACCCATTTACCGACTCATTTGGGGTCATTAGGTGGCGGGATTGGGTGAGGTCCCGATACATATAGGAGTCGATGCTTCGTTGTCGAGGATTCACCGCTCGCTTTTATGCGTGGATATACTATGCTATCTGAGGAGATAATAGTGTGATAAATCTCTGGCTAGAGTACTATATGTGTTTTAGGTAAATGGGTTTACCTAATAACACACGTGATGTTACTATTTGATCTCCGAGATGTATGCATAGTTATTAGATCTCTAGCGACTCTCGATGTACCAATGATCGTTGATCTAATCGGGATATATGTGTTGAAAGGACCGTATTGTACGCTAACCATGACCGACTGGTTCTTGCAGGCACTATCAGTGATACCTAGGGGATCATGGGGCGATGTTGCTAGGCGCTTTACCATGATCCGATGGGTAAGTCCGAAATTGTGATTTCGGAGTCGCAATGGTTGTGAGCTCACGGCTAGCTGTTCCCTTAACCATTGAGGGTCACAAAAGTACTGGAATCATGATTCTCGCAAGGAAATTGAGCTCAATGTGTTGAGTATAGGAGGAGGAATTTAGGTAGTGCGACTTCCTAAAAGTCAACAGGGGTCAAATTGCGATTTCCCATAGTTGAGGGGCTAAACTGCAATTTCGGACTAGGTGGTCTGAAAAATTGTTTTCACATCATAATGCTCAGTTTTGGAAACTGTGTAGACTGGTCCGATCAGATCGTCGATCGGAGTTATGATGAAGCCACGGTGATGGAAATGAACCGAATGTTCATATGGACCTGGGCCTGACCCAGGCCCATTGGGCCGGTCCTAGCCCATCACTAGTCTACATATGCATGGCCTAGGGTTGATGTATGACACTACTACACAACACAAAACCCTAGCCTCTAAGCGCCGCCCACCCCTCACCTCCACGCCTCTCTCGGCCGCAGCCGCCTTGCCGCCGCGCCGCCGCCGCTTGCCGTGATCGGAAATCACCTTGTCGTGGAGATTCTATTCGTGTCAAATTCGTCAGATCTTCTAGTGCAAACTGACGAAGGAGTTCTGTTTCCAGTCGTGGACCGGATTAGGAGATCTACCGCCGCCAACCTTGAAGTGCCAGTTTCCCTGTGAATCTGGTTGGAGCCAGGCGCCTAGACGCCAGCAAAGTAACCTTCATTAAAACATCATATGTATGTTTTAGTGCTTTATTTGTTATGTATTGAACGTTTCCGGGGCATTTTTTGAAACTTCTGTTGCGCCCCCGGGAACAGGATCCGGATCCGCCACTGCGCCAACACAAACTTCCACAAACAAATTCTCGACTCTATCTTTTACTTATTTGCATCGTATTTATTGTTAACTGTTCACTGTTAATCGGTTTATTTCCGCACAAAATTTGATAACCAAGAAAACAGATTTGTACTGAGAGCCTCAGATATGGTCACTAATATCTGACTTAAGCAAGGCTTGTAAAAACAGTTTTAAGGTTTCGAAAAATAAAATAGAACGTGGTGGCAGATGCTCTTAGCAGGAAGTCGATACGATTAACCTAGGTCACATCTCAGAGGCCCTTAGCTTATGAGATTGAGAATTTTGGGCTAGATCTGATTCCCCATCATAGTACTGCAGCCTTAGCTGTTCTCATCATTCAGTCTTCGTTGATAGACCAGATTAGAGAGGGTCAGCTGAGAGATGAACAACTGAAGAAGTGGGTGAAACAAGATGAAGAGAGAGGAAGTAATAACTATACCTCAGCTGGGGGAATTGTTAGATATCAAGGCAGATTATGGGTTCCTAGCGTGGACAACTTGAGATCTGATCTGATGACAGAAGCTCATACAGCCCTGTACTCAATGCACCCACGGAGTACCAAGATGTACAAAGATCTTCAAAAGTTGTATTGGTGGCCAGGCATCAAGGGTTCCTAGCGTGGACAACTTGAGATCTGATCTGATGACAGAAGCTCATACAGCCCTGTACTCAATGCACCCACGGAGTACCAAGATGTACAAAGATCTTCAAAAGTTGTATTGGTGGCCAGGCATCAACCGCAATATTGCTAGATTTGTTTCAGAATGCCTAACCTGTCAGCTGGTCAAAGCTGAGCATCAGAGACCAGCTGGGATGCTAAAGCCCCTGCCAATACCAGAATGTAAGTGGGAGAGTATTTCAATGGATTTTGTAGTTGGTCTACCCAGAACTGTTCAAGGATACAATTCTATTTGGGTTATAGTAGACTGTAACGCCTAGAAATTCCTGACTACGTAGAAATGAGTGCATGACTAGGGGGAAAATAATTTTAGATGATTATATGCCATTTTATGTTATTTGTTTATGATGTTATGTTGCATGATATGCATGTCATGTTTTTAGCATGTTTGAGTTACGGACGCGTGGATGAGACTAGGGACGATCGAGATGAAAATAATTTGAGATTTTTAAGTTCTTGGACTTTTAAGAAGAAATTTATTATTTTTAAGCAACAATTTCTTAAAATTGGGGGGTTTTATGATTATTTTGGATAGGAACCCATTTTTCGCCTATACGGGCTGTTTTAATGGATTTTAATGTGTTTTAAAGTTTGAGGAACCTTTTATTTCGAAAATTTGGGATTTTAAAACTTGAGTTAGAGTTTTAATTATCTTATCAAATTGAGGGAGGGACAAACATGTCAAAAATTTCTTTTCCTTTCTTAATTAAACTTTAGGGGTCAAACTTGTCACCCTCACTTTTTCATAACTCAAAAATCTTTCAAACCTAGCCTCCTCCATCTCTTGTAGCCATCCCCTCCTCCCTCGAGAACAGCCCCAACGAAATTTGCAAAAATTTTGTGATTCAAAGGATGTCGTGCCCCGATCTCGCGATCTCTACGTCGGTAACTCGTAGATCTTCCTCTTCTCCAAGCCAGGCATGTAACATCTATTTCCTTTTCTCACCATTTAAATAATATTATTACTTTTTTCGGAAGGATATGCATGATTTGTATGTGAATTGATTAGATCTACGTTTAATGTTTTAGATCCATGCATGACTCATGATTTTCATTATGTTTTTGATTCAATCTCGTGTAGCTTTGGTCATGGGCGGTCCATGGGGCTAGGGTTCGGTCCAAGGGTGGTTCAGGTAGTTATTCCATCAAGTTAGTATCACGTAGGTCCAAACGGGAAGCGATTTTGTCAAATAATGAATTAGTTACGAATTTTATGATCAGCATGTGTCCTGGCTTGTCGTCTGTGCGCGACAGTAGGGTAGTTGGGGTCGGGTATGTAGATCCATGTGGCCTGTGTGGTCCAAGTTGATTTGAAAGAGATATCCCATTGAGTTGGGGTCACGTAGGTCCAAACGGTGAGTGATTTGGTCGAGGAACTAATTAGTTATGAATTTTGTGGCTAGAACATGTCCTGGTTGCAGTCTGCACGCAAGAAGTAGGATTGCGGGCGTTGTATTGGTCGAGTACTGAATAGTTATTGCATTTTAGTTTGTTTCATAGACTAGTATATTAAGTTAGGGTGATGTGAGTCAAAACAGGGAGTGATTTGGTTAAAAAATGGATTTTTAAAGATTTTTACCGTTTTGTCGCTCGAAATGAGCCTCGTCGGGTCATTTTTGTTTAAATTGAGATTTCGAGTCCTTGGGGCTGACAGAATTCATGATGACTTTATTTGATGTTTTAAGTATATTTTAAGATGTTTTCCAATATTTTAAATATGGTACGAGTTATTTTAATTCTGGAGCGGTTATTTTAATTTTAAAGATGAGGGTCCAATTTTATGTTTTTGGTCAAATCTTTTAAAGTTTATTATTTTGGTCAAACTTTAATTAATTTGAACCTTATCCCCTATTTTAAGTTTTTAAAATCAAAATTGGGGTCTTTGGATATTTAATTAGGTCAAAATTGACCATGAGATTTTAATTGGTCAAAATTTATTATGTGAGTTTTGATTTTGTCAAACTTGACCCTTAGTTTTATTTTAAAGTCCAAATCAATCAAATTATTATAAAGTCAAAATTGGTCAAGTTATTCTAAGCCAAAATTGATTTGGAAATTAGTCAAAATTGGATTTTAATTAGGGTCAAAATTGGTCATGCGATTTTGAACTAAGTCAAAATTGGAATGTGTTAGAAATCAAGGGGAATTCATATAAGTCTTGGGCTAAGTCAATGGTAATGTTAAGTCTAGAAGTAGTGGTCCAGGCTCCTGAACAAGAATTAAATATACATTGACGGGTTAATCTTTTAAAATTGCATGTTTTATTAAATGCACGCATCACGAATATTTTGTGAAAGGTTATGTGCATGTTTTAAAAGAAAAATCGAAGGATTGAAGTGATTTGTGACAAGTTTACGATGAGGGAATGCGAGATACCGGGCTCGTTGAACTTCTGTTCATGTATTATGAGCTTATGTATCCATGTGTTTACGGCATGGTGAAGTGGCAAGCATAGAGGTGTGAGGGATCCCGAGTTAAGGTCGGGTGAACCGCACCGCCACGTACATTGGTTTTCAGATTGATCAATCGAACATGGTCCACACTTCATGATACGACTCATACGTTTTTATGTTATTTTATGTCATGCCTTATGTATGTTATATGCTATGTATACTATGAAATGTACGAGCAAGGTTTTTAAGATCATTCATGCATTCATGTTATTTTATTACGAGTATGTGTCTGCATGCGACTTTATTAGTATGTACTTTGTTATTTTAAAAAATAGAGCATGCTGAACCTCTAGGCTCACTAGGTTTAAATGGTGCAGGTGATGACCCTACAGTGTATGTCCCGACAGGCGGTGTGGACCTTTGATCGCCCACTTCAGCAGTACCCCGTGGCCGCATTGATGTTTTGTTTTAGTCATGATACGCTTTTCAAATGTTGGTTTCAACTTGTTTATTTTCAGTACTTTTACGCAGTCTGATTTTTACAGTATCGATGATTTAACGATTCGAGATATTTATTTAATTTATGTTTTGAAGTGATGGTTTAGAAAATGTTTTAAAAGGAAACGAGCCACACTTTTAGTTTATGTATTCCGCAAGTATTTAAAAAAAGAATAAATTTTCTAGAGTCTGGTTCGTTTCAGTTGGTATCAGAGCGGTGGTTCTGGTGGGGTACTAGCCTGCTACGTGGAGCTCGGAAGTCGCACTACCAGTCTGTGATTTTTACTGTTCTATGATTCAGGTTTATGGTCGCATGCTGCATGTTTTATTCCTACATGAGTTTTGACCTTAGAATTTTAAGAGTTAGACGCTTAGTCGTGCACTTAGATTTACGTGATAAGGTTTTGGTGTACCAGAATGCCTCCCAGACGTGATAGGACATATCAGGATGATTCTACGCCTCCTCCTCCTCCCCCACCTCCTCAGTTGATACCTTATGAGAGGGCTAGTGTGGATATGCTAGCCGGGATCACCAGACTTTTGGAGCGTCAGTCGGAGCGACCCGGGAAGTCACATGAGGAGGACGTGGCTGAGAGGTTCCTCAAGCAGGGACCTAAGGACTTTTCAAGGACTACAGTCCGCTAGTTGCTGAGTAAAGCATTGCTAGGGAATTCGTTGCCTTAGTTTCTGAGTTGAGATAAGTAAGAAATGTAAATATTCTAGAACTTGTTTTAAGAACTTAGACGGATAGGAGTAGCGAACTTAGAAATATCTTAAGCTTCTAACTGTTTTTTGGATTTAGTATGACCGTAAATGCGTACCTGTGTGACGTTTCAATTTCAGGAAAGATCCATGTGCTAGATGTCACTAAGATCACTTTGCTAGACTCAGGGGCGACCCACTCTTTTATTTCGAGTGCGTTCACACAGAGGATGGGTATTTTTCCGGAGATCTTGGGAGTAGCTCTCGTCGTGACGGTTCCGTCAGGGGAGGAGTTGAAAACGACCAGTGTCGTGTAGGGATTGACGATGACGTTCCAGGATCACGCGGTCAGAGCGGATTTGGTCATTTACCGATCAGGATTCGACCTCATCCTAGGCATGGATTGGTTGACGGATTTTGGAGCGGTGATTGACTTTCAGTGGAGGACAGTGACTATCAGGCCGCCAGGGCAGGAGGACTTCTTATTTGAGGCAGGAAGGAGGCCGCAGAAGCCCAGATTTATATCTTTCTTACAGGCCAGGAAGCTAGTTGTCTCGGATGTCAGGCATTCTTGGCAAGTGTTACCGCTTCTGGAGGTTCAGCAGGCCTTTCACTATCTGATGTGGAGGTAGTCAGGGATTTTGCAGATGTCTTCCCCGATGATGTAGTGGGAGTTCCACCGGATCGAGAGGTGGAGTTTTCTATCGAGCTGATGCTAGGTACAATGCCTATCTCTAAGGTACCGTATCGTGTGGCTCCTACCGAGATGAAGGAGCTGAAGGAGCAGATACAGGAGTTTCTCGATAAGGGGTTCATTCTCCCTAGATTTCTACATGGGGCGCGCCAGTGTTGTTTGTGAAGAAGAAGGCTCGCAGCATTAGGTTGTATATTGACTACCGGCAGCTGAACAGAGTTACAGTGTAGAATAAGTACCTACTCACGAGGATAGAAGATTTATTCGATCAGTTGCAGGGAGATTCGGTCTTTGTCTCCAGTTTTCTTCCCTCTGTTTGTTCTTTTGAATCTTCACAGAATCATCATCTTCTTACTTCAAATCTTCTCCCTTAAATAGCCTCTGTTCAAATTCAATCCGTTGGATACAAATTCTTCCTGTTTGAAATATGTTCTGTAAAGTACCGACAGGGAGTTGTCCTTTCTTTTGCAGGCTTTTTGTCGTCTTCAACACTTGAACTAGGCTCAGCAGTTGACATCCAGCTTTAGTAAATCTTCATAATATAATTCGTCAACTGCTTCGCTTGAACCTGATCAACGTCTGTTATCAGCTTTTGCCTTTCTTCAACAACTGTTAGCTTCTGTTGATCTTCCGCTGATATCTTAATCGCAACAGCTGATTTCTTCTGTGTTTGCGCTATTGCTGAATTCATCTATTCAATTTCTTTGTGCTACTTCGGATTCACTGTAGCTTGTGTCTGGATCACTGTAGCTTGCGACTGGATCACTGTATCTTGCTATTGGTACATCAGCTGGTGGTCTTGATGTGCTAGCGACTGGTTGACCGGCTGGTGAAGATATGCTTGCAGCTGGTACACCAGTTTTTGGTCTTGAAGTGCTTGCGACTGGATCACTGTAGCTTGCGACTGGTACATCAGCTGGTGGTCTTGATGTGCTAGCGACTGGTTGAACGGCTGGTGAAGATATGCTTGCAGCTGGTACACCAGTCGTTGGTCTTGAAGTGCTTACGACTGGATCACTGTAGCTTGCGTCTGCTGGTTATTACCATCGCAAAATCCATCGACTGAACCTTAGCGCGAAGGAAAAACACTGTCGTATACATTTATCCAAACAACATCGTTTTTTTATCGCTAACTTCAAGTACCATCGACTGGTTGTACTGTAGCTCACTGCTGATTGTGATGACATTACTGCTGCGTCATCATCGCTGATCCATCTACTGATTCTGCTGATGTCATCTTCGCTTAGCGCTCCAGCTGGTTCTTATCGTTCCAGACTTCACTTTGCCTCTTATCTTCTCGACTGATATCAAATTTATTTAGCCAACGTCTGGTTAATCTCTTTACACTTCAACGTCTGCTTTTCTTTAGCTACTGCGTCTGGATTTCTTCAACTTCTTTGCGACTGGACAAATGCTGCTTCATAACAGTTTTCTTCGATAGCTAACATCTGTACACTAAGTAGAATTGTTAGAAACACAATAATAAGTTTTGTGTAATTCAAAATTCAATCAGATCTGTTGACACAGATCCATCAATCTCTCCCTTTTTTATTTTTGGATTTTGATTTACAAAAAACTTTAAATAACAAATGCATGATCTAACAATTCTCTCCCTTTTTGTGGGAATCAAAAAGTGGTCGAAAGCTGGTCTTCCTGAAATTTAAATCAAAGCTCTCCCTACACTGTCACAACAAAAACAACGTGACAGCAGGAATTTTAAATTTGAAAAACAAAAACAGATTTTGGGAAGAACCGTATGTATGAACGATATGATTTTGAAGAGCTGAAAGTGTGCTTCTGTTTTAGATTATAATATGCAGACGAGAGATTAATAATAACTCTCCCTATCTTTTATAATATAAGCTCAAATCATTTTAAAAAAATGAAGCACCAGCTGAATTTCCGCATACCATCAGAGCACTTTAAATATTGTTTCAAATAAAAACAAGTGCTACTGAGTCACTCACTTATGAAGAACCAGAAAGAAAATGTGACAACTAAAACTCAGATTTTCATTTCTCCTATTTCGTCCCATGTGCTGTCACCGAGCCTCGCTCCAGGTGAACTTATAGCCCAACCGAAATAGGATCTTGGCATCCGCACGGAACTCGCGCATTCCGTGACAGTTCATCAAGAGAAAACAGTTCTATATATAAAACAAATCATTTTTCAGCAGATGGCTACAGTGACTCAAACCAGAAGATGCTCTATTTGTTGTTCAGCAGATGTGTTTCGTAGATAGCTAAACGGTGTCGCTTGAATAAGTTGACACGACATCGTTTTTGCTAAAGATCAGCAGATTGAAAAACGCGTACACATTTCAGCAGATGATTTCTTCTAAGCATTTTTCCAGTCGAAGCTTTCAACGAAGATGAATATAAGTGCTGATTTCCAAAGTAGTTTCAGGCGCAAGCTCTAAGTATTTGAAATACGATCGTTTGCTTATTTGGAAAAGATTTATTGGATCGTACAGTTGCCTGGAATGAAGGAAACAAGGTGGGTGCTATTTTGGGTGAATAGTACAGTGTACAGTGGCCGTTTCTCTATGCTTGCACAGATATGGAAAGAAGACAAATTGGCTCTGTGAATGAGCGTTTGACCTTGCAGTGGAGCAGAGATTACGGTGTACTATTTTGGCAGTAATTCAAACGGGATTTATTTCCTTTGGAGGATTTAATGTTACCGTTGCAGGCGAAGCCTATAAATACCAGCAGAGGCTTTGAAGAACTTACCGATCGCTTATTATTCTTGCTACAACGCTGCCAAAATACTTACAGAGCTTTCTCTTGTTGATATTTCAAAAAGCTCAAGACTCGAAGAACAATTCGTTTTTGATCTTCATTAGATAAACCTTCGAGTCAAATTACAGTCTCTAACATTGTGTTCTCATTGATATATTTTATAGAGTCTGTAAACGAACTGTCTTTTAAGAAGTTCGTAAATCGTTTGAAACATTGTAAAAACCAGCAGCTAGTCTGCGTGAAGCATTGTGAAGTGCTAGGAGTTCTCAAGGCTGTTGGCTTTGGGATCGGGTGCTTGTAGATTGTCTACTTGTATCAAAGTCTTCTAGTGATACCTTCCGAGGAGGAAGAAGGGGAGACGTAGGATATTCATATCCGAACTTCCAGAAACAAACTCTCGACCCAATCTTTTATTTACGCATTTATTTTGAGTTTACGCATTGTACTTTGTTCACAAACTAATCGGCCTATTTCCGCACATTTATTTGTGGCTGAGAAGTTTGCTTAAGACTGAGAATCCAAAAGTTTTTAAAAGAACCTTTGAAGTAGAAAAATCGAAGGAGTTCATTCAACCCCCCCCTTCTGAACTCCTATTTGCTTAGTGATCCTATTTCCGGGGACCATCAAGTGGTATCAGAGCAGGAATCTCAGTTATTGAACAATTATCTTTGCGTCTTTCATCATTTAATATGTCTACCTCTCAAAATAAGATTCCTTTGTTTTCCAGAGACGAATACGACGATTGGAAGATTCGCATGCAGGCTCATCTTGCTGCGATGGATGATGAGATGTGGAACGTTATCACTGACGGGCCATTAAAGATTATGAAGCCAAATCTGGCATTCTCTGTGTCAAATGGCGAGGCGCAGTTCCTGGAAAAAGCCAGACATGAATTTACAAATGACGACAAGAAGAAAGCCAATCTGGACAACGTAGCCAGGGATATTCTTTACAAGACGCTGGACAAGGACAAAAACATGTTCAGCAAAATCAAGAACTGCGCCACTGCCAAAGACATCTGGGAAAAGCTTGTTCAAATTTGCGAAGGCAGTGATGAAACCAAGGAGAACAAGCTGACTGTGGCTCAGCAGAAATATGAAGCGATAAAGATGAAGGATGGCGAAACCATGGCTGATTTCGACGAGCGCTTCAGTGCCATTATTATTGAGTTGAACAGCTTGGGCAAGGAGTACAGCAACAGGGAGTTGGTGCTGAAAGTGATGAGAGCTCTACCCAGAGAGTGGGATGTAAAGACGATGGCCATGAGGGAGTCCAAAGATCTAAACAAGATGGAGCTCCACGACTTATTTGCAAATCTTAAGGCCTACGAGTTCGAGCTTGAAACCAGATCGGAAGCGCCCTCAACTTCCCAGCCTACTAAAGCTCTTGCTGCTGTTTCTGCTGAACCATGCTCACCCAGCACGAGCAAATCAGCAGATCAACTCTCCGATGACGTCATGTCCCTCTTCGTAAAGAAGTTTGGGAAATATTTGAGAATATCTTTCAACCCTGCTACTACTTCTTTCAATAATTATAACAAAGCCGATAAAGTCTCTAATGATTTGAAATGTTATAATTGTGATCGTCCAGGTCACTTTGCTGCTGATTGCAATAGACCAAGGAAAGACGATAGGTACAAGAGAGAAGATAGAAGAGCCGATGATAGATACAGAAAAGAAGAAAGATACAGACGTGATGACGATGAAGACAATGAATGAACTGTCGAGAAGTCCAAGGACAAGTCCAAGGACAAATATAAAGAAAGAACAAGCGACAGGAAGATGAAGTCAAATAACAACAAACGCTTCAGCCGCAAGAATGATCGTAAAGTGTTGGTTGCTGAAGAAAGCACCAAAAGTTGGGCTGATAGCGACTCAGATGAATCCAGCAGCAGCTCATCTTCTAGCGAGAGTAAACAGGAGGAGGTTCACTGTTTAATGGCTGATCAAACAGAAGAAGATGAGGTATTCGATTTTGCTAATGTTGAATTTACACGAGATGACCTTGTCATTGCACTTAATGACATGGTAAAAGAGTACCGAAAGCTTACTCATTCATTCGAGGAAGCTAAAGCTGAAAACATAAGTTTAAAGAGTTGTTCTGCTGAATCAAGTTCTGATGAACAAGAGGATGCTGACACTCTAAAGACAGAGTTGAGTAAGCTACAAGCGGAGAATGAAATGTTGAGAAATGAAATCAGTGAGCTCAAGGCTGAAGTCGCTAAATCGACTGTAGAATTGAGCACCTGGAACAAAGCTAATATCACTCTCCAAAAGATTTGTGAGAATCAAAAGCAAGCCAGTGATAAGACTGGTATTGGATTCAGCGATAGTGAATTCTGTAAAGGAGAGTCGAGTACTCAATCAAGACCAGCATATGACAAGTTCAATAAAATGAGCTTTGTCAAAGCTGACATGATATATGATTGTTTTGAGTCGGTCAAATATGATAATCAGAACTCCCCCCTGCTGAACGAAAATGGAAAAGCTGGTATTGGCTTTTCAAAACCTGAGAGTTTCAAGCCTGATTGGCTAAAGAATAGATTGGAGAAAGACAAAGCGAAAGCTAGTCCAAAACCATCTGCTCATAACCAGTCGTGGCCCAACTCGAAGAAGGTTAAATCGGGTTGGAAGAAATTTCAGCAGAGGAGAGATCAATATGATCATCATGTGAAACCAAAGCTCAAAAGAATTGCACGTGATTTTGCACATTCTTTCGTGGATCCTAGAAATGGAAAGACCATAAGGATTATTCAAATCTGGGTCCCGAAAGGGGTAATCCAATCAGGACCCAAGTAAAATTGGGTACCAAAAGTGAGTTTCTTGCGTGCAGGTCAGCAGGTACAAATCAGCAGAGACATAAAAAATTTGGTACCTGGACAGTGGATGCGCAAGACACATGACTGGAAATCCAAAGCTGCTTAAAGATGTAATTCCTCCTGGTTAGAGCAAGTGAAGTCTGAACATTTGTGTCTAGCAGCTGGCTCTTCCAAGAGCTGGTTGTGGCACCAGCGAATGAACCATTTGCATTTCAAAACTATTGCTAAATTGAGCAAGCATGAGATGGTTTCTGGTCTGCCGAATATATCTTTTTCAAAAGACAAGATTTGTGCTGCTTGTCAACTGGGAAAACAAATAAAGTCTACTTTCAAATCAAAAGGCGGTAAACGTTCTTCCCGAAGCTTAGAGCTTTTACATATGGATCTTTTTGGTCCTGTTTCTATTACTAGCTTAGGGGGAATGAACTACACCCTGGTTGTCATTGATGATTTTTCAAAATATACATGGGTGGTGTTTTTAAAAGCAAAATCAGATACCGCTGACCAGTTGATTAGGCTTTTGAAACGTTTGCAAAATGATAAATCTTGTACTGTCAACCGGATAAGAAGTGATCGAGGTACAGAGTTTTTAAATCAAAAATTATCTTCTTATCTGGATGACATTGGAGTAAAGCATGAGCTTTCAGCAGCTAGAACTCCTCAGCAGAATGGCCTAGCTGAGAGGAGAAATCGTACTTTAAAAGAAGCTGCTAGATCTATGATTGCTTACTCAGGCATTTCACAAAAATTTTGGGCAGAAGCAGTTAATACAGCTTGCTACACTCAAAACAGATCAATGATAAATAGGATGGTTGATAAAACGCCCTATGAGATTTGGAATAGCAAGAAGCCTGATATTTCTTATTTCAGGGTGTTTGGATGCAAATGTTTTATTCATAACAATGGTAAGAAGCATCTAACAGCTTTTGAACCAAAATCTGATGCAGGTATCTTTTTAGGATATTCAGCAGTAAGCAAAGCTTATAGAGTGTTCAACAGCAGAAGCTTAAATGTTGAGGAAACTGCTCATGTAGTCTTCGATGAAACTAGCTTCAAATCCAATTCAGCTGCAAGCCTTCACGATTTGTGCTCACGATTGGAATCAACATCTCTTGAAGATTCAGATGATGACGTGGCACCAAGAGAATCAGCTGAGGAGGAACAACCAGCAGTAGTCACTACGCACATTAATGTTCAACAAGATCCAGCAGGTAATCCATGTGTTATTGAGTTAACTAACTTGGATCAGCAGGATCGAATTACAGGTGCACCAGCTGCTGGAGAAGAAGCGTCGAAGAATCCAAGCAATATACCAGCAGACGACGCTCAACCATGGACTGGTCAATCAGCAGGATGCAACTCACAAATAGTATCAAGTACACTTGCTGAACATCCAGTCGCGTGCAATTATCAAGTAGTATCTCCTGCTGATCCATCAGTAGCGAGAGATACTCATCAAGCATCGAGGCTACCAGCTGGTCAACCAGCAGGAAGCATATCAAGTCTACCTGTTGATGTACCAGCAGCGAGCAATTCCAATCAGCAGGACGAAGACGCACAAGCTTGCAATTCAAATCAATTGGCGTCTGCTGATCCAGAAATTGCAAATAATCCAGCAACTCAGGGGGAACAACAACAATCAAATCCCATTGGACTTGATCTTCGGTGGAATAGAAATCATCCACCTGAGCAAGTCATAGGTAATTTTGAATCCCCTGTTCGCACTAGAGGCCAGCTATCTCAATATGAACATTTTGATGCTGCATTCATCTCGCATATAGAACCTAAGATAATAGATGAAGCCTTAGCTGACCCAAGCTGGATAGAAGCCATGCAGGAAGAATTGAATCAATTTGCACGAAAAAAAGTATGGCAACTTGTACCTGGCTTACAAGTGCGCCAGTTGGAGAATGGCATATTCATCAACCAGGCCAAATATACAAAAGAACTGCTGAAGAAGTTTGGAATGGAGAATAGTTCAGCAGCAGCTACTCCCATGAGCTCCACGATAAAGATGGACAAAGATGAAGCTGGTACTGCCATTGAGGTATCTTTGTATCGTGGAATTATAGGCTCTTTGCTTTATTTGACTGCTAGCAGACCAGACATCATGTTTGCTGTCTGTATGTGTGCTAGATTCCAAGCAGAGCCAAAGCAATCACATTATATTGCTGTTAAGCGAATCCTTAAATATTTAAAGGGTACTTCCAACGTGGGTCTTTGGTATCCCAAAGACTCAGGCTTTAATTTAATTGGGTATAGTGATGCAGATTACGCAGGTTGCAGGATTGATCGCAAGAGCACGAGTGGTACATGTCAATTCTTAGGGGATCGATTGATTTCCTGGTTCAGTAAGAAGCAAACATCGATTGCCACATCAACTGCTGAAGCTGAATATCTTGCTGCTGGCAGTTGTTGCGCTCAAATTCTATGGATTCAACATCAGTTGAAGGATTATGGCATTGATGCTTCTGAAGCTCCTATTCTCTGTGACAACACAAGTGCGATCGCCATCACTCAGAATCCTGTGCTGCATTCACGAACCAAGCATATCGACATAAGGCATCATTTCATTCGAGACCATGTGCTTAAGAAGGACGTTCGGCTGGAGTATGTGTCAACTGAGCAGCAAGTTGCTGATATTTTCACAAAGCCTCTGCCGGACGCTAAGTTTTCTTATTTTAGAAACTCTTTAGGTCTTCTTGAACTGCCTTAAATCGTTTGTGCACTAACGCTTTTACAGGTTTATAAGCCATAGCTTAAATCAGCAGCGGGTTTGTTGTTCAGGGGGAACGATGAATCTACCTGCTGAAATAAGCATTTCATGCGTTTGGAGTATTTTAGTCGTAAGGGGAATCAGGTGCTGATTTAATAAGTATGAAGTCAGCAGAACATGTCGCTGCTGGAAATAATCAGCAGTTGCGTGTATACTGCTGATGCTTATAAGATATCAGCACTTGCCACCTCAGCGCAAAATTAAAACAGCAGTAGTGTTTTTACACTAAATCAGCAGGTGTGACTACTATACCTTGGCGCGAAGTTTTCTTTCGTTTATACTTATTTTGATTAAAATATTTGGAAAATATTTTCACCGTACGATTAACAGTTTTTGAAAATTTTTCAAATCTTTTCAAAACAGTACGCGCTAACGGATGGATGACACGTGTCTATCCATGCAAACAGTCACATCAACATTCTCTCTCCAAAAGCTTTTCGCATTCCTTAAAATCTACGCGTTAACTGTTCATTTTCTTTTACGCTCTCATTTTCTATCTCTTGCATATTTCTCTTGTGCGTATATCTCTCTTGCAAAGCTTTTTACAGGCATTTTCTCTTCGCAAATCTTCAATCGAAATGGCGTCTTCACTGTACTCTAATGGTCAGCATATCGATTTCGAATCAGTGCTTGCTATGGACGACTCTGGAATGATTTCGATGTTTAAAGCTCTTGAGGCATCTGGCCTTCGAGGCTTTCTGGGCTGTCCGGCTATCGTATATGAGGATGCATTGGTGGATTTCTTCGAGAATGCTTCAGTCCGAAATGGGGTAGTGTTCAGCACAGTTGGTGGTCAGATTGTGAAGATCTCTGAGAAGCTGTTTGCAGAAACGTTTGAGATGCCGATTGAGGGTTTGGGGGATTTATCTGAGATGCCGAAAGATGCGATCTTTGATGCACGGAGCTTAGTGTCGTTGTCTGGTGAGCAGATCAACTTATCGGGTAGAAAGAATCAGATGAAGATGCCCTATCGCCTTCTTTGCGACATTGTGGCGAAAGAAATTTCAGTAAAAGCCGGATCTTTCAACGCCATTACTGTAGAGAAATTTTCTCTAATGACGGCGGTGGTCTGCGGTGTGAAGTTTAACTGGGCTAAGTTCTTGTTTGGTATTCTGCAGAAGATGGTGGCTGTGAAGACGAAGCAAGCCAAAGGGTTTGCTATTCAGATTAGTTTGTTGTTGGCAACCTTTCCCGCTGTGGATTTGGGTGAGGCTTCTGCGTTTCCAGCCTCCAAAATTCTTTCAAAGAAGACGGTACTTCGTTTTATCTCTATAAACGATAGGGATGGTGGTGAGGAAATCAAAGAGGCAGAGAAGAAGAAGGTTGTAACAAAGAAGAGAACTGCTGCTGATATTGAAGCAGCAGTCCCCAAAAAGAAGAGGACTTCCAAGAAGAGATCCATTTCTTCTATTTCTTCATTGGAGATGGTGGCCGTGGCTGAAGAGGCTGTCCCCATTCAGCAGATGGCAGAGCAGGTGGATGTTGAGGAGCCCAGATGCTCTTCTGCTGATGCGGTAGATTTGATTATTCAGCAGGTGCTCGATGAGACGCGAGCTGATGAGGCACCTGCTGATATTTCTGAACCAGCAGT
>KV001781.1:284355-306947 GCA_001598015.1 Dorcoceras hygrometricum | reverse complement strand
TTTTGATTGACTCTGTGACTTATGTGATCTTTATTCTGTCTATGTGATATATCTGCTGTGATATCTTACCTCTAGATTTGTTTAGATGCCGCCGCGAAGTGGAAGAGGTAGGACGACTAGACGTACTGTGGATGAGTCTAGGGCAGGTAGTGATGATGATGTTAATTGAGAAGAGAATGTTACTAGACAGATAGGTGAGATGGAGTTGGTCCTAGCTAGGTTTCAACGGACGAAACCTCCGACGTTTTCTGCAGGGTGGTGCGAGGCGTTCAGACAGGAGTATACCCCGGATTCCTTCTATAACAGTCGGAGCGGGAGTTTGATAATCTGAAGCAGGGCAGCATGCGAGTGGCTGAGTATGCCCGACTGTTTTCTGCACTTTTGGTCTATGTGCCACACGTAGCCAACCAAGAGAGAATGAAGAGGAACAAATTTCTGAAGGGCTTGAGACCTGATCTGTACTGGATGGTTTTGTCTGGGTCACCTGCGACCTATATTGATGCAGTGAACCGAGCGGTGGACATTGAGGAGAGTGCGGATCCACCATTGTACGCCAACATGCCCGATAGTTTTCTGCGCTTTTGGTCTATGTGCCACACGTAGCCAACCAAGAGAGAATGAAGAGGAACAAATTTCTGAAGGGCTTGAGACCTGATCTGTACTGGATGGTTTTGTCTGGGTCACCTGCGACCTATATTGATGCAGTGAACCGAGCGGTGGACATTGAGGAGAGTTTGATGGAGGTTGAGGCTCCGATTCAACCGAATACTGGATGCACCTATCAGCCTGTGCAGGATGCGTCGCAATCTCTCTATTATCCTCAAGGGTCGCAGCAGTAGCAGTCGAATCGCCAAAGGTTTCGACCTCAAGGGAAACAGTTCAAGAATAAGGCGGATTCGAGTTCCTATGATTCTGCGAGTTCTGGTTCTGGCAGTGGTTCTAGCAGCGGTTCTAGTGGCATGTGTTGTGGACAATGCGGAGGAAGGCATCCGACTTCACAGTGTCGTGGAGTTCAGGGGTCCTGCCGTAACTGTGGACAGCCAGGACACTTTGTTAGAGTGTGTCCTCTGTTGAGGGGTCAGACTTTGATTCCTTCTCAGCAGGGTTCGGCTGGTGGTTCTTCGCAGAGGCCGCAGTTTCCTGTTCCGACTCAGCGATCTGGATTTCAGCCTAGTGGACCGTATAGGTTTGGAGGACCTCAGAGACCTCAGTTCCAGATTCCACAGCAGGCTTAGACGAACCCTTTGACGAGAGAGCAGGCTGAGGAGGCGCCTGGTATGATGATCGCGGGTACATGATTTATTTTTGATTATCCTGCGAGAGTTCTATTTGACACTGGTGCATCACACTCTTTTATTTCTGAGATGATTGTTAGTGAGTATGGGTTGAGTTCTTCCCCATTGTGTGATGTTGTTTCCGTGTCTACCCCTGCTGGTGTGAATCTGTGGTCTCGTGAAGTGGTGTTGGATTTTGTGCTTCAATTTGATGAGCACGTTTTGGTTTCCAATCTGATTGTTTTGGGAATGAGAGATTTTGATTGCATCTTGGGGATGGATGTGTTGTCTTGCTATAAGGCTATTGTTGACTGTTTTCATGGTGTGGTGAGATTTCGCCCTGACTCGGGTGAGAAGTGGGAGTTCTATGGTGCTGATTCACGCTCGAAGATCCCACTGGTTTCCGCCATGGAGATGTTTAGCCTGCTATCGCTGGATAATGCTGGATTCATGATTTACGCGCTTGATGTTTCCCAAGAGCAATGAATGGAGTTGAGAGACATTCCGATCGTTCGAGAGTTTCCCTACGTGTTTCCAGATGAGATTCCTGGATTCCCTCCACGACGTGAGATCGAATTCAGTATCGAATTGGTGCCCGATAACGCCCCGATTTCTAGAGCTCCGTATCGGTTGGCGCCCGCAGAGTTGAAAGAGCTGAAGGATCAGTTGAGAGATCTCTTGGATAAAGGCTTCATCAGACCGAGTATGTCGCCTTGGGTAGATCAGATTATTTTCGTGAAGAAGAAGGATGGATCTATGAGGATGTGCATGGATTTCCAACAGTTGAATAAAACCACGGTGAAGAACAAGTATCCTTTGCCGAGGATTGATGACTTGTTCGATCAGTTGCAGGGATCGGTCGTTTACTCGAAGATTGATTTGCGCTCTGGTTATCACCATTGCGGATTAGAGATGCTGACGTGGCGAAGACAGCTTTCCGGACTCGATATGGGCATTATGAGTTTCTGGTCATGCCGATTGGGTTGACGAATGCCCCAGCTGTTTTCATGGATTTGATGAATCGCGTCTTTAGCGAGTACATCGATCGGTTCGTGATCGTCTTCATAGATGACATCCTAATGTACTCGAGAGCATGAGAGAGCATAAGGAGCATCTTAGATTGGTGTTGCAGAGGTTGAGAGACTTGAAATTGTACCCCAAGTTCAGCAAGTGTGAATTTTGGCTTGATCGGATTATCTTTTTGGGTCATGTGATTTCGGCGCAAGGGATTTCGGTGGATCCGATTAAGGTCGAAGCAGATCTTAACTGGGAGAGACCTAGGAACATTTCAGAGATCCGAAGTTTCTTGGCATTGGCTGGCTATTACAGGCATTTTATTGAAAAGTTCTCTTCGATAGCCAGGCCTCTGACTCAATTGACTCATAAGGATAAGAAATTTGTTTGGACTGACTAGTGCGAGTTCAGTTTTCAGACGTTGAAGGGGAAGTTGACTACTGCTCCTATTTTGGCTCTACCGTCTGGATCCGGAGGATTTGTTGTGTGCTCTGACGCTTCTCTCAATGGTTTAGGATGTGTGCTGATGCAGAATGGGTACGTGATTGCTTATGCGTCTCGACAGTTGAAGCCTCACGAGACGAGGTACCCTGTTCAAGATTTGGAGTTGGCTGCAGGCAATAACGATGGATGGAATTGCTCAAGGACTTTAACTGTGAGATTCAGTATCAGCCTGGGCGGATGAACTCAGTAGCAAATGCTTTGAGTAGGAAGACCCAGCCTGCGATGATTTCGTCTTTGAGTGTCTCTAAAGTCTATGAGTAGTTGAGTACTTCTGGTTGACGTTTCCAGCCAGGTGATCAGTACTTTATGGTTTCTTCGATTCAAGTAGAACCGCAGATTGTGAGTGACATTAGGGAGGCACAGAGGACTGATCCTTATGTTCATGAGTTGAAGATTAAAGCCCGAAGTGGTCAGTCTGATGATTTCTCTGTTTCTTCGGATGGATGTCTGAGATTTCGAGGAAGATTGGTGGTTCCGAACTTGATCGATTTGAAAGAGACCATTATGAATGAAGCGCATTGCAGTCAGTACAGTGTGCATCCGGGCGAGAGAAAGATGTATCATGCCTTGAAATCTCACTACTGGTGGGAAGGCATGAAGAGCAAAATCTCTGGTTTTGTTGCCAGATGTTTTAATTGTCTGCAGGTCAAGGCTGAGAGAATGAGACTTGGTGGATTGCTTCAGAGTTTGGAGGTGCCCCAATGGAATTGGGAGCACATCGCCATGGATTTTTGTGACTCATCTACCTCGATCGAGTAGGGGATGTGATGCGATTTGGGTGGTGATTGATAGACTTTCGAAGTCGGCCCATTTCATTCCCTATGATGTGAGGTGTTCCATGAAGAAAATGGAGAAACTGTACATCGACCATGTGGTTAGATTGCATGGGGTTCCTGTTTCGATAGTGTCCGATAGATATCCAAGACACTTCCCGATTTTGGAAGAGCTTGCAGGCAGCGATGGGTTCGAGATTGGCTATGAGTACAGCCTATCACCCACAGACAGATGGTCAGTCTGAGCGGACCATCCAGACTTTAGAAGATATGCTTCGAGCAGTTGTGATGGATTTCAGTGGTGGCTGGCAGGATTCTTTGTCGTTGGTTGATTTTTCGTATAATAATAGCTATCAGGTGACTATCGGGATGGCTCCATTTGAGGTGTTGTATGGTCAAAAATGCAGATCTCCGATTTGTTGGGAAGAAGTTGGTGAGAGACAGCTTTCTACCCCTGAGTTTGTGCAGCATATGAAAGATCAGATTGATTTGATTCGAAGTAGAATGAAGGCTGCACAAGATAGATTTACCAGCTATGCTAACCGAATACGTCGACCGTTAGAGTTTGAGGTTGGCGATCGAGTACTTCTCAAAGTTTCTCCTTTCAAGAGCGTGATGCGCTTCAGATATAAAGGCAAATTAGCTCCTAGATTCGTTGGTCCCTTCGAGATTATTGAGCGGATTGGACAGTTGGCTTATCGATTGAGACTTCCTGATGAGTTGGAAGCGATGCATGATGTCTTTCATGTGTGAATGTTGAGGATATATGAGCCAGATCCTTCCCATGTTTTGAGAACCGACGAAGTTGAGCTGGATTCTACCTTGAGTTATGTAGAATATCCGGTCCAGATTCTGGATAGGAAGGAGAAGAAGTTGAGGAATAAAGTAGTTCCGTTGGTGATGGTCCAATGGAGCAAGCATGGCAGAGAAGAAGCAAATTGGGAACCGGAATAGAAGATGCAGCGTGAGTGGCCGCATCTGTTTGAGTAGATTGTTGTTTTATATTTCGGTTTCTGGGTGCGTTTTCCCTAGTTGTTGATTGTTATTTGTCCAGTTATCTTGAACTCTTGGACATATATCAGATGAATTTCTGTTTTTCTTTCTGTTGTTGTGTATGAATTGATTGAACTGTTTGAGTAGATTGTTGTTTTAAATTTCGGTTTCTGGGTGTGTTTCCCTAGTTGTTGATTGTTATTTGTCCAGTTATCTTGAACTCTTGGACATATATCAGATGAATTTCTGTTTTTCTTTCTGTTGTTGTGATGAATTGATTGAATCTTTCCCTGATTTTGCCTTTCATTTCGAGGACGAAATCTCTTAAGGTGGGGAGAATGTGAGGAATCAGATTTTAGATTATTGATTAATAATTGTTTTGGGTTAGTCGTGTAGTTTTGAGGGTTTTGAGGAGAAAGCTGGTCGCTGGTGAAATCCAGTCGAAGCGCGTATTTGGTGGCGTAAGAGATCAAAACGCCGTCGTTTTGGTGAGACCAGACGTAGCACTAATGCGAGAAACAAGTCGTAGCGTATTTCAGAAGTCAACGCGAGTCAGCGATACTGTAGCTCGCAGCTGGTAGAAATTGGAAATCAGTAGTTGCGTCTGGGTTACCAGCTGTTGGTTGAAGAACTAGTCGCAGATGATGATGCGACGTAGTTTGATTAAGTTGGAACGCAGTGTTTTGGATGTGGCGTCTGGTTTCGCTTGCGTCTGGATTATTTAGCACTTTGCGACTGGTAGTTTTTGCGAAAGTATTTGTCACCAGCTGCTGGAGAGATGCGGTGTCGTTTTGATTAGTTGCTACGATGTAGTTTTGGTATTGTTTTAGTTTTTTGTTGCGACTGGTTGTTGCGACTGGTTTTGTGGTAGAAGAGGTGGGTACCAGTCGAAACGTACCTACTGTAGCAATGTCTGGATAATTGAAAACAGCAGCTGTTGGATTTGTGAGATATCTAGATAAGTGTTGATCGACGCTTAGAATAATTCTGAACCCGATATTTCTTATCTCCTTATCCAAACCCTCGATTAGCTACTGTTCACCGTGACTTTTCTCCGTCGATTGCCGCTGCTTCCCAGCGTTATTTTGAGTGATTTTTGTGGCGCTGGATTCCTTGTGAGTTTCTCTTTCGATTGCTACCCATTTGAAGCCCTAAATCAACGTTGTAGAAGAAGCGCGAAGTTGATGTGTCCTCGTACAGAGAAGTTCGTTGGTTCTTCTGCTGGTTTGAGTTTCTAGGTGAGCATTTATTGTTGTTTCTAGCTTCGGTAGACTTGTAGAACTAGAGGAAGGTTCTGACCATAGGCTATGATGCTTAGAAGTTTAGTATTGAACGAGAATTAAGCTTATATGTGAGGCCCTGTGACAGATTTGAGTTCGCAGGAGGTATCTGCTGGGATTTTCGAAAGCAGGAAGAAGCTGAGTTGCTTCAGTTGTTGTACCGTGCCTTTGTAAGAATCTGTTGAGGTAGAATCAGTTGTTGAAGGTATGAATTGAGCAGACTTTAACAGCTTTGAGCGTGAACATGGCTGTGATTGATGTTGTTAAATCTGCTGTTATGCTTCTGTGATTTACGTTATACAGCTTGTGAATTGACTGAGTTTTACATTCTGTTTTCACGAATTGAATTGTATGCATTGTGCTTAGAATATTGAATTGGCATACTTGCATACATCTTGAGCCTGATTGATAGATTGATTGATGAACTGATTGAAAGCCACGTTGTGACTGGCCGACTGATGAGTTGTGCCTGAAAATTCCAACGCTATCATCGGAGTGTTGAATACCGGATTCGATTGTCTACCACCGAGCTGTGATGGGCTGACGGGCTCTGAAGATCACGGACCGATGATTTCCCCGGTTGATACACCGCGGGTATAGAGGCTGACTGAGATGATTGCCAGTTGATACACTGGTCTAGCTATCCGATCCTTGATAGCCCTCATGCATTTCATAGCATTGATTATAGCATGTTGCATGATTAGCTGTTTTGATAGCTCTTCGTACTGAGGCTTGACCTCGTATTTGTTTTCCTGCTTTTGTGTTGTTTGGGTCTGCGTTACCCACTTGCAGGATGTTCAGGTAAACAAGCTGGACAGAGTGGAGGTTCAGCTGGTCGATCCCCGTTCCCATGAGTCCCAGTTATTTTATATATTTATCGAACCCAGGGGATGCCCCGTCTTTTATCTTTAGCGCTTGCAGCTGGTTCTTATCGTTCCAGCTGATTCACTTCGCTCCTGCTGGTTCAACTTGGCCTCCGCCTGATTACGAACAACTGTCTTAACTTTGGACGTCTCCATTGCTAATCCAGCTGCCGTTTACAATGATGAACCAAACCAACTTCTGAACTTAATCTTAAGAACCATCGACTGGACAAATTTTGCTACCTACATCCTAAACTGCCACTAGACTGGTTTGCGCTACAGCCGCATCATCTCGCAAACTCAACACGGCTCAACACAGCATAGTGTTAATTTGTAAGCTTGCACCCGATCTGGTCCAGATCGCAACTACTCATCAAGCTTCCAAACTGAATTCTACAAAATATACATCCAGTGCCCTTCTAGCTACAACAGAAACTCATGAAACTCAAAACATCTTGCTCTCCTACGATCAACATAGGCCACTGAACCAGTTCACACCCGTGCTGTCTAAAATTAAATCCAAAGTAGCCTCCTACATCACCAGCTTAGCACGAACTATAGGATCATCTTGTATCCGAGCCGATTCACCTCAGTCGATCCTCTCCAAGCTGGAAGAAATCACGAATAGTTGACAACTAATTGGGATTGATTAAGCCTTTAATGACCTCAGCTAATTACAGTCCTCACACGGTCCTTTCATCTCATATATCCCGATTGAATAATCGATCTTTAGTAAATCGAGGGTCGCTATAGATCCTATAGCCATGCATACATCTTGGAGATCAAATAGGGACACCGTATGTGCTACTAGGTAAGCGCATTTATCTAAAGTATATCTAGTACTCTGGCAATATATTTGTCACACTATTATCTCCTCAGATAGCATAGGATATCCATGTACAATGGCAAGCGGTGAATCCTCGACAACAAAGCATCGACTCCTACATGAATAGGGACCTCACCCAATACCACCACCAGATGACCCTCATGGAGTCGGTAAACGGGTCAAAGTGAGGAGCCTATCATGTAGTGTCTCAATGATATTTAAAGTGATGAGAACTAATCTGTAAAACCAAGACATTGGACTTATCCACTAGATAAATGATAATCACTTGGAAAGTCCGATCGAGGATAGTTCGATAGATCACCAGGTCACTATCCATCATGCATGCTCCGAACATCTCCATGTTCCCTACCAATGAAATGAGGTACTTTGCATCACATATGATACTATCAAGATCGAGCGGCCCTTATCCTCTTTTAGATGACCCAATCGACTAGGAACTCGTTTAGACCACACAGTGACTATTAGATGTGTTTCATGATAGCCATCAAATCCACAATCACATCTAACATACACAATAGTACATTCAAGGTCTTTATCCAACAAGTTTTAATCATAATAGTGAAGATAAAGAATGCCATAAATGTGAATTTCATAAATAAAGATCGTTTATTTAGAGTCAACGAAAACCCACATGCCACAAGTTAGCTAGTTGGGCACCTACTATTAAAATCTCCCACTTGACCTATAGCCAACTGTTCATGAGACACAGTCCCATTGCTTCGTGATGTTTTCAAACACTGGCCCTAGAAAGGGCTTTGTAAGTGGGTCAGCAACTTGTCTGCAGAGGCGACTCACTCGACTGCTATGTCACCTCTAGCCACAATATCCCATATTATGTGGTATTTCCTCAGTATGTGTTTGGATCTTTGGTGAGACCTAGGATTCTTCTCTTCGCGACGACACTCGTGTTGTCGCAGTACACCGGGACTGTACCAACACAATCAGGAATCACGGCCAACTCTTGGACAAAATTACTCATCCAAACTGCCTCTTTTGCAGCAGCTGATGCTGCGATGTACTCAGCCTCATTGGTTGAATCCCCGATGGTTTCATTTTTTGAAATCTTCCAAGATACAGAACCACCATTGAAAATGAATACAAATCCAGAGGTTGACTTTGAGTCATCCACATCACATTGGAAGCTAGAATCAGTGTAGCCTTCAAGTTTCAGTTCACCACCCCCATAGACCCTGAAAATATTCTTAGTCCTTCTTAAGTACTTAAGAATATCTTTCACAGCCTTCCAATGCATTTGGCCGGAGTTAACTTGGTTGTAGCTCGTGACATAAGAGCATATGCGACATCCGATCAGGTCGAGATCATTCCATACATAAGACTACTGTTGCCGAGGCATATGGCACATGTGTCAGGCCTCGTGCACACATCAGAGTAAACCACGCAAACACAAGCGGAAGAAACTAAAAAGTGGTTAAGATTTTTGTTTTTGGCCTGACTGAAAGATAACATAATTTAAAATACAAGATATTCAAAATAATCCCAGTTTTTATAAATACACAATAGCACAAATATTCAAGTACCACAAATGCCCAACGGCTGGAAACAACACAAGTACTGAAAGACTACTAGCTATATAAGACTAAGTATCGCCCGGGACATCCCACCCAAAGTGATACCAGTGCATACAAATACTATATATAACTGGGACACTCTAACCACCTCCTGGGGCACCACCAGCTGGATCATAACCTCGACCAGCTGCAAAACCTGGAAAACCGGAAAAACAGAGAGGGAAACAAACACAACAGCCCCAGAGGGACCTCGGGGTCAAACCCCAGTACGGAGAGCAACTATAAAACAGCAATGAATAGCAAAAGATATAATGCTAATGCAATGCATGAGGGACAATGCAACGGCCGAAGGCTACAACCAGGTAAGGGAGCCAAGGAATTCAACAGCTGACAACAGATTCTGCGAAGAATGGTGGCCACTGGTGTATGTACAAGCATACGGTAATTACTCGCTCATCTTTACACCACACCTGAATACCAGATGCACCAACAACTCAACCTGCTGTTGCCCAACCCATGAACTGTGGTAGTTAACCACTCAGCGCATGAGGGCTAACAGACCAGCAGGGAGATGAGAGTGCGGTATTGCCGCTCGCCCTCGCATCCTGGTAAGAAAACAGAGCAACAACAAAGCACGGCTACAACAGCTAAAATGGAAATGATAGTGTGTATGCAAATGCAACAACTGAACATCATATAAACAACAAGCAATGCACACACAGCAAACAACATAATATCCATGCCAATTCCAACCGTAATATAAGCTCAAAATCCGTACTCACCAGCTCCTGAGCTACAATTACGACACACAGCTACTACAACGAAGTCCAAGCAACACAGATCTGTCACCTGCTAAACCACACAAGCTACTGCTCAAAAGCCGAAACACAAAACAACAGAAGCCGGGAGCTACAACTCCACCAGCGCTTATCTAACTTCCTAACTCAATGGAAAGCTCTAACAAAACTTAAAGGTAGAATTCTCACTTACCCCAAAGAAACTACTGGCACGGCAGGGAACGCTTATGCTAGCAAACTATACAAGGTAGGTGTCTTAGCGATCCTGCGATCCTCTTACAGCTCCTCCAAAGCCTTCTAAAGAGGTATATAACGAAGCGCATTAGTGAGAGGAGTCCAAAGCTACCACTCTCACTCTCGTCGGAGTTGTCTACCACCGGAAATTAGGACGGATAAGGTTACTATGAACAGTAACTAGGGTATCCCGACAAGATTTGCTATCGGGAAATATTTCTAAGTATGAGATCTGTTAACAATCGAAGACCAAGTCTTCTCTTAAATACACTACTCAATCAGCAGATAGAAACAAGAACAGATCCACCGACAAAATCAGTTGTCACAACTAATATTTTCAACCAGCAGCTGAAATCACGCATCAGATTTTGCCTATCGCTAATATAAAAACCAGCAGTTGAATCTTTCAAACAACGCTAAGACTAAACGGCGTCGCACCAACTTAACCAAACGATGTCGCAGAGGAACACGTCACATCGCTACCAACAGCTGATCCACAAACTAGCAGCCGCAACGCATGAGATCTCTCAACAGCTGATGTCTATCATAACCAACAGCTGGTACAAAGCGTTCCCCTCAAACGCTGTCGTGTTAACTAATCCAAACGACGTAGTTTCGATACACGCTAATAAACACGCTAGCGAAACCAACAGCTGGTTCCTGCTCACAAAACGTCGTCGCTTCAGAATCCCTTAGTGCTCTCTGTTGATCATCGTAACTAACATACCAACAGCTGATTGTGAAAACACAGGTCTCACATTTCTCCCCCACTAAAACACGATTTCGTCCTCGAATCAACAAGTCCAGGAACTACTCAACTGTACCCAAGAGTTCTAGATAACTGAGCAAAAAATTACTGAAATCTGATGCAACACTCATGCAAACAGATGCGGCCATTCACGTTGCATCTTTTCTTCCAACTCCCAGGTAGCTTCTTCCCTACCATGTTTGCTCCATTGCACCATTACCAAAGGAATGGTTTTATTCCTCAACTGTTTCTCTTTTCTATCTAGGATCCGCAAGGGATATTCAACGTAACTCAACGTCTGATCTAGCTCAACCTCGTCAGTTCTCAACACATGAGACGGATCTGGCTAGTACTTCCTCAACATGGAAACATGAAAGACATAATGTAGAGAAGATAATTCTGGTGGCAACTACAGTCGATACGCCAAAGGGCCAATCATCTCAACAATTTCATACGGACCAACATAACGGGTGGCTAAATTTCTCTTGTGTCCAAAGCGCATAACACTACGAAACGGAGAAACTTTGAGGAACACTTGATCACCAACCTGAAACTCTAGAGGTCGACGTCTCTTATTCGCATAACTGGCTTGGCGATCCTGGGCAGCTTTCATTCGCTGACGAATCAGATCTACACGATCTTTCATTTGCTGCACAAAATCGGGGGAAAGCTGCTTCTCGCCCATTTCTTCCCAACATACTGGCGATCTGCACTTACTACCATGCAAAGCCTCAAACGGCGCCATACCAATCGTCACTTGGTAGCTATTATTGTAGGAAAAATCAACCAAAGACAACGCGTCTTCCCAGCTACCACCAAAATCCATCACAACAGCCCGCAACATATCCTCTAACTTCTGGATGGTTCTCTCAGATTGACCATCTGTCTAGGTGTGATACGCTGTACTCATAGCCAATCTGGTACCCAAAGCTGCTTGCAAACTCTTCCAAAACCTGGAAGTAAACCTTGGATCTCGGTCTGAAACGACTGAAACAGGAACACCGTGCAATCTAACCACAAAATCAACGTACAGTTTCGCCATTTTCTTCAAAGATAAGGTCATACCATAGGGAAGAAAGTAGGTAGACTTCGACAATCTGTCGATAACAACCCAAATCGTATCGCAACCTCTGCTGGAACGACGCAATGCGTCACAAAAACCATCTCTATGTGCTCCCGATTCCAGTGGGTCACTTCCATACTCTGCAACAGACCACCAGGTTTCATCCTTTCAGCCTTAACCTGTGACAGTTCAAGAAACGGGCAACAAAACCAGCAACATCGCTCTTCTAACCAGCCCACCATAAGTGCGGCTTTAACGCATGGTACATCTTCCGTGCACCAGGATGAACACTGTGTCTATTGCAATGTGCTTCTCTAAGGATCTCCTACCAAAGATCTATCAGATTGGGCACTACCAACCTACCCCGGAAATGCAAACAACCATCAGACGAAACAGAATAGTCCTCAAGTTGATCAGCCTTGACCTTCAACTTCATCTCGTGGATGGAAGGATCTGTCCTTTGAGCCGCTCTAATGATCGAAATAATCTGTGGCTCAACTTGTAAAGAAGAAACCACAACATAGTCCTCAGCCGGGTAAAACCTCCAACCAGTAGTGCTAAGATGCTCACGGTCTTTAGAAACATACAGCGACGCAAGCATCTCTCCTTGAGCCTTTCTTCTCAACGCATCAGCCACTACATTAACTTTCCCAGGCTGGTATTTGATCTCGCAATCAAAATCCTTCAGCAGCTCCATCCACCTACGCTGTCTCATTTTCAAGTCAGGCTGCGAAAACAAATACTGCAAACTCTTGTGGTCCGAGTACACCACGAACTGCTCGCCATACAGATAGTGGCGCCAAATCTTCAACGTAAAGACCACAGCCGCTAGCTCCAAATCATGAACTGGATAACGAGTCTCGTGCGGTTTCTACTGCCGCGAGGCATACGCAATGACCCGTCCATGCTGCATCTACACACAGCCCAATTCATTGAGCGAAGCATCAGAACACACAACGAAGCCACCTGAACCAGACGGAAAAGCCTACACAGGCGCAGTAGTCAACTTCTCCTTGATCAATTGAAAAGCATTCTCGCATTGCTCCATCGAAACGAACCGCTTGTCCTTCTGAGTCAACTGAGTCATCGGCCTAGCTATACTAGATAAACTCTCTATGAAACGACGGTAACAGCCAGCCAGACCCAAGAAACTACGAACCTCAGACACATTCATAGGTCGCTCCCAGTTCAAAACAACATCTACCTTACTGGGATCCACAGAAATGCCTTCCGCTGAAATCACATGACCCAAAAACACTATGCGATCTGGCCAGAACTCGCACTTAGAAAACTTGGCATACAGCTGCGAGTCTCTCAATGTTTGAAGAACAACTCTCAAATGCTCCTTATGCTCCAAAGGAGTCTTTGAATACACCAAGATGTCGTCGATGAACACTATCACAAAGTGATCTATAAACTCTCGGAAGACTTGGTTCATCAAATCCATGAAGACTCCAGGAGCATTGGTCAATCCGAAAGGCATTACCAGAAATACAAAATGCCCGTACCTAGTACAAAAAGCAGTCTTCGCGACATCTTGATCTCTAACTCTCAACTGATGGTACCATGAACGTAGATCGATCTTCGAATATACATCAGAGCTTTGCAACTGGTCAAACAAGTCGTCGATCCTCGGCAACAGGTACTTATTCTTTACGGTAGCCTTGTTCAACTGTCGGAAATCAATGCACATTCCCATTGTGCCATCCTTCTTCTTGACAAACAAGATAGGCGCTCCCCACGGCGACATGCTAGGTCTGATAAAACCTTTCTCCAGCAAGTCATCTAGTTGCACCTTGAGCTCTCTCAATTCAGAAGGCGCTAAACGATACGGTGCACACGAAATCGGAGCTTTGCCAGGCACCAACTCAATGCTAAAGTCAATCTCCCTCTTCTGAGGAAAATCAGGAATCTCCTCCGCAAACACATCAGGAAAATGACGCACCACTGGAACATCGCTGAGCTGCACACGCGAAGAAGAAAATGCATCCAACGCGGAGATCATAAAACCAGCGTTCTCCACCGACAACAAGCTGAACATCTCCATTGCAGAGACTAGCGGAATCTTCGACTGAGAGTCAGCACCGTAGAAATTCCATTTCTCACCGGACTGAGGCCTAAAATTCACGATCCCATGGAAAAAATCCACGGAGGCCCTATAGCTGGACAACACGTCCATTCCCACTATGCAGTCAAAATCCCACAACATCAAACGAATCAAATTCGCCATCAACACATGCTCACCAAACCTCAGAACACCATTCAGAAAAACCTCTTGGGAGTACAAGCTCGCACCGCCAGGAGTAGAAACAGACACAACATCAGGCAAAGGAAAGGTATGCAGACCATGCTCGATCACAAAAGAATCAGCAATAAACGAATGCGATGCGCCAGTGTCAAACAACACTCGTACAGGAAAATCAAAGACAGAACAGTTACCTGCAATCACTCCGCTTGGCGCGCCCTCCACTTGCTCCCTCGTAATGGCATTCACTTGAGAATGTTGGGTTCCAGAGAAATGCTGCTGAGACGACTGTCCGAAACGCGACGGACCAGGCAAATGAGACGGCCTAAACTGCATCTCTCCAACCCTAGGTTGCGGAAACTGAGGGGAACGACCCCTAGACGATCCTCCTCGACCCTATGGTGGGGCTGCGGCTTGCTGTGATTCACATGACGGACACATCCTCGCGAAATGCCCATACTGACCACAGATATTACAAGAGCCCTGCACACCGATGCACTGAGTCGACGAATTCTTGCCTCCACAGAAGCCACAAAACTCTGTCCTAGAACCACTGCTACTAGAGCTGCCAGAACCAGAAGAGCCAGAACCAGACTCTTCTTAAACTGATGGCCACGAGGTTGGAACCAGTGACGGCCAGAATGCTGAGCCAACTGCTGCTGCTACTGCTACGTGGGTTGATGAGCAGTATGGGAAGAATGAGAAGACTGCGCTCCCTGAACAGCGGGATGACCACTCTAAGCACCCTGAGGCCTTGCGCGTGACCTCCGGCTCCGCAGACCTTCCTCGAAATCAACAGCGCTATCCAGCCTCTGCAGAGCTCTTTGGTTTACTCGACAAAACCAAAGTATACAACTCTTCGTTCAAACCCTCAATAAACTTGGTCCTCTTGGCCCTCTCCCGGCAAGCTACATGCGGGACATACGCCAACAGAGAAGAAAACCTACGTGCATACCTATGCTCCAAGTTGTCGAACTCCCGCCCATGGGCGTTCACATACGACTCCGGGACGTACTCCTGTCGAAAGGCAACACAGAAGCTATCCCAAGAAATCTCCACACCGGTCTCCTCCAGAGTCCTCGAAGCGCCACGCCACCAACGCTCCGCACTCTTCCTCAACTGAAAGCTCGCTAAACTCAAACGAAGCACATCATCATACTGAACATGATCGAAAAAACCAATGATGTGCTATAACCATGAATCCGCATCCTCGCTAGACTCATCATCGTTAAAGATCTGGGGACTCATCCGTTGGAACCTAACCATCACAATCTCCATGCTATCCACACGGGTTGTCAAGTCGTCAACTTCCTCCTCCACTCGCCTACCGCGACCACGGGACGGTAAAATACGCTGATCCTCGTTCTGATCTCCAGACTCGTCCTGAAACTGCCCTCTACCTCTACCCCTACCTCTAGGCGGCATCTCTCTACGAAGGCACTAAACAGGATAAGATAACACAGAACAAGTACAGCATAGATAGCACATAACACAAACAATATGCAGCACATAATCACATAGTCAAGCACAAGCAACACACGACACTGTGCCTAGACTCAAGTGTGATCAAAGAAATCGAGCTTATTCCAGCTTAAGCTCTGATGCAAAAAATGTCAGGCCTCGTGCACACATCAGAGTAAACCACACAAACACAAGCGGAAGCAACTAAAAAGTGGTTAAGATTTTTGCTTCTGGCCTGACTGAAAGATAAAATAATTTAAAATACAAGATACTCAAAATAATTCCCAGTTTTTATAAATACACATTAGCACAAATATTCAAGTACCACAAATGCCCAACGGCTAGAAACAACACAAGTACTGAAAGGCTACTAGATATATAAGACTAAGTATCACCCGTGACATCCCACCCAAAGTGATACCATTGCATACAAATACTATATATAACTGGGACACTCTAAGCACCTCCTCGGGTACCACCAGCTGGATCATAACCTCGACCAGCTGGAAAACCTGAACAACAGACAAGCAAACAAACACAACAGCCCCAGAGGGACCTCGGGGTCAAACCCCAGTACGGAGAGCAACTATAAAACAGCAATGAACAGCAAAAGATATAATGCTAATGCTATGCATGAGGGACAATGCAACATCCGAAGGCTACAACTAAGGAAGGGAGCCAAGGAATTCAACAGCTGACAACAGATTCTGCGAAGAATGGTGGCCACTGGTGTGTGTACAAGCATACGGGAATTACCCGCTCATCTTTACTCCACACCTGAATACCAGATGCATCAACAACTCAACCTACTGTTGCCCAACCCATTAACTGTGGTAGTTAACCACTCGGCGCATGAGGGATAACAGACCAGCAGGGAGATGAGAGTGCGGTATTGCCGCTCGCCCTCGCATCCTGGTAAGAAAACTGAGCAACAACAAAGCACGGCTACAACAGCTGAAATGGAAATGATAGTGCGTATGCAATGCAACAGCTGAACAGCATATAAACAACAAGCAATGCACATACAGCAAACAACATAATATCCATGCCAATTGTAGCCGTAATATAAGCTCAACATCCTTACCTCACCAGCTCCTGAGCTACAATTACCACACACAGCTGCTACAACGAAGTCCAAGCAACACAGATCTGTCACCTGCTAAACAACAAAAGCTACTGCTCAAAAGCCAAAACACAAAACAACAGCAGCTGGGAGCTACAACTCCACCAGCGCTTATCTACCTTCCTAACTCAATGGAAAGCTCTAACAAAACTTAAAGGTAGAATTCTCACTTACCCCAACGAAACTACTGCCACGGCAGGGAACACTTATGCTAGCGAACTATACAAGGGAGGTGTCTTAGTGATCCTGCGATCCTCTTCCTAAACAACAAAAGCTACTGCTCAAAAGCCAAAACACAAAACAACAGCAGCTGGGAGCTACAACTCCACCAGCGCTTATCTACCTTCCTAACTCAATGGAAAGCTCTAACAAAACTTAAAGGTAGAATTCTCACTTACCCCAACGAAACTACTGCCACGGCAGGGAACACTTATGCTAGCGAACTATACAAGGGAGGTGTCTTAGTGATCCTGCGATCCTCTTCCAGCTCCTCCAAAGCCTTATAAAGAGGTATAGAACGAAGCGCCTTAGTGGGAGGAGTCCAACGCTACCACTCTCACTCTCGTCGAAGTTGTCTACCACCGGAAATTAGGACGGATAAGGTTACTGTGAACAGTAACTAGGGTATCGCGACAAGATTTGCTATCAGGAAATATTTCTAAGTATGGGATCTGTTAAACAATCGAAGACCAAGTATTCTCTTAAATACACTACTCAATCAGCAGATAAAAACAGGAACAGATCCACCGACAAAATCAGTTGTCACAAATAAAATTCCCAACCAGCAGCTGAAATCACGCATCAGCCTTTGCCTATCGCTAATATAACAACCAGCAGTTGAATCTTTCAAACAACGCTAAGACTAAACGGCTTCACACCAACTTAACCAAACGATGTCGCAGAGGAACACATCACCTCGCTACCAACATCTGATCCACAAACCAGCAGCCGCAACGCATGAGATCTCTCAACTACTGATGTCTATCATAACCAACAGCTGGTACAAAGCGTTCCACTCAAACGCTGTCGTGTTAATTAATCCAAACGACGTAGTTTCGATACACGCTAAAAAACACGCTAGAGAAAACCAACAGCTGGTTCTTGCTCACAAAACTTCGTCGCTTCAGAGTCCCTTAGCGCTCTCTGCTGATCATCGCAACGAACATACCAACAACTGATTGTGAAAACACAGGTCTCACAACATGTGTCATACTCTCTATCTCCTCATTAATTTTCGGACATATAGACTTAGATGGAGTAACCCCGTGGCACATAAGCAGGTGTCCTCTCTTAGACTTTTCCATAGAGAACCTCTTAAGTATGGTATCGATGTAGGTTGCTTGGGTGAGTCCGAGCATCCTTTTATATCTATCTCTATAGATCTGTATTCCTAGAATATAGGATGATTCAAACATGTCCTTCATCGAGAATCTACTAGACAACCATACTTTAGTTGACTGCACCATTCCTACATCATTCCCAATGAGTAGAATGTCATCAACATAAAGTACAAGGAATTTCACAGCATTCTTAACTACCTTATTGTACACACATGGCTCCTCGGGATTCTTGATGAAACCAAATTCTTTAATCGTTTCATCAAACCTCAGGTTCCAAACTTCTCAATGCTTTCTTGATACCGTAGATCTATCTCTAAAATTTATGAAAGCTCCCTACTACTATTTTAATTTGTAAATTGGCTTCAACATTTTTATAAAACAAGATTCCCATCCAAAATCATTTTATTTAAAAGAAAACTGCTCCAGCTCAGGATTGTTCTTGGGGAAAAATCCTTCTAGAACCCATCTGGTCGTGCTTCTAATCTGGAAGAAAAGAAATCAGCTTAGACAACTGAAACTAGTTTGAACTGAAATATGAATGTTCGGAGTCTCAAAACTGTCAGGCCTCGTGCACAAACACAAAGTTTAACCACGCAAACACATAGCGGAAGCAATAAAATAGTGGCTAAAATTTTTCTTTGGCCTGAGTGAAAGATTACATAATTTAAAATAGTACAATACTCAAAATATCCCAGTTAATAAAATCACTCAGTACAACAGTATAGCATTTGACAGATACAAGCACTACAGAAACAACTGAAATACAATAAAGCACAGGGCACTCCCCGGCTAACAGTGCTTATACATATATGCTATGCGCTAACTGGGACACTCTAACCACCTCCTGGGGCACCTCCAGCTGGGTCTACTCCACGACCAGCCAAGTAACCATGATAACCTGAAAACACATACACAGGCAAACAACACCAAGCCCAAGAGGTACATGGGGTCAAACCCCAGTACGGAGAGCAATATAAAACAGATAACGGAAAGCAACAAGTAATATGCAGATTCTATGCATGAACTGCTGAGCACAACAGAAGGCTACAACCAACAGCAGGGAGCCAGAATCTCGAAGGAAACTCAAAGCTGATCACTGATCAAGACAGATAGCAACGGATAACAGTTAACAGTGGCCATGGGGTGTGTGAGTGTATGGGAGCTACCCACTCGTCTCAACACACGGCACCAGATGCAACGCATGGCTCAACCTGCTGTTGCCCAACTCATGAGGTGTGGGAGCTACCCACTCTGCCCATAGTGTCTAACAGATCCCAGCAGGGAGATGAGGTACGGGAGTTACCGCTCAGCCTCAATAGCATCCTGGTACGCTCAGAGCAATAAACAAGGCACAACTATAACATATCTGAGCTCAAGAGATAAATGCGGGTATGCAACAGATGCAATGTTCAACACTGAATCATATACAATCCGTAAATCACACACAGCAGCAAGCATAATCACCCATGCTCAATCCAAAACTGTAAAACAAGCTCACATCCGTATCTCAAGTCTTCTGTGCTACAATTACTACAACAGGGTCCCGAGCAACACAGATCTCACACCTGCTAAACCAAATACAGATACTAACTCAGGGAAAGTAACACAGAAACCACGAATTGGGAGTTACAAGCATCAACACAAGTCTGCTAACACAACAGAAGGCTCTAAACCAAGCACAAGGTAGGATCTTTAACACTTACCCAACGAGTTACCTCGACGGCGAACAAAATCCGACGCTTATGCTGAAAGACTACACAAGGGAGATGTCTTCGCACACCTCACCAGCTTGAAGCTTGCATCCAAAAGAAGTACTAGTTGAAGAGTCCTAGCAAGAGGAGTCCAGCGCTACCACTCTTACTTCAGTCAGAGCTATCTACCGTCAGCAATCGAAGAAGATAAGGTTCGGTGAACAGTATCTAGGGTATCGTGATAGAGTTCGCTATCAGGAAAATATTCTAAGTGTCGGGAAAACAATAATAAAGAACGAAGGCAAAGTCCTTTATATACTCAAGTATGTCCATGCTTGCTGAACAGATCCCTCCGACAACTTACGGTACAAAGCTGATATTCCCGCTCGGATCTGAATCTCTCAACAGATCTCTCTACCGCAAACAGATCTCAACTAACCCAAACGACGTCGCACAAGTCCACTATCGCAACTGGACACGTCACCCGTTACTCAGATCTGAATCGCTAGAGCAAGAAGGAATATGAAACCCAAAACGGCGTCGCTCTCTACACACTCAGATCTCTCCCGAATCTGAAGACCAACGCTGCTCTCAACTGAGTCTCGCCCGCTAAACCAAAATGCTGTCGTTCAAACTAATCCAAACGACATAGTTTAGCTACTCGTTACAAAACAAGCTAGCTTACTCTCTTCTTCTCAGCGACAACAGATTACACCATGACTTCTGAACACAATCACTCAGCGATGATCAACGCTCACCACTACACAGATCCCGCTTAAATTCTAAATCTCCAGATCTATTCCAAGGACTTATACAATACCTGATAGCTTCTCCAAGCATATCGACTCAAAGCTGATTCATCCCAGATCTGCTCAAGCTCAAATCTGGTCTATGTCAACCCGATTAATTAACTCAATTAATCTCATCAGCTTTTGGGTCTCACATCTCTCCCCCACTAAGATAGGATTTCGTCCTCGAAATCAAACAGCTCTAGATCAAGAGTTCAACATAACTAGGGAAAACAACCAACAACCAACTCAACTACTGGAATCTGATACAACACTCACTCAAACAGATGCGGCCACTCACACTGCATCTTCTCTTCCATTTCCCAAGTAGCTTTCTCTCTACCATGCTTGCTCCACTGGACCATCACCAAAGTAAAGGTCTTATTCCTTAGCTGTTTCTTTTTTCTATCCAAGATCTGCAAGGGATATTTAACATAACTAAAAGTCCGATCTAGCTCCACCTCATCAGTTCTCAACACATGCGAGTGATCTGGCTCATATTTCCTCAACATCTACACATGAAACACATCATGCAAGGAGGACAAATTTGGAGTCAACAACAAACTATATGCCAAAGGGCCAATCCTTTCAGCTATCTCATAAGGACCAACATAACGAGGAGCTAACTTTCCCTTGAGACCAAATCTCATTACACTGCGAAAAGGAGAAACCTTAAGGAAAAGTAGATCACCAACCTCAAACTCTAAAGGCCTACACCTCTTATTCACATAACTTTCTTGGTGATTTTGTGCATCTTTCATTCACTGGCGAATTAGATCCACTTGATCTCTCATCTGTTGCACAAATTCTTGAGAAGACAACTGCTTTTCCCCCAATTCTTCCCAACATATTGGCGATCTTCACTTCCTGCCATACAAAGCTTCAAATTGTGCCATACAATCGTGACTTGATAGCTGTTATTGTAAGAAAACTCAACCAAAGACAACGAATCTTGCCAGCTACCACTAAAATCCATCACAACAGCTCTCAACATATCATTTAAAATCTGGATTGTCCTCTCACATTGGTTATCTGTCTAGGGGTGATATGCTGTACTCATAGCCAATCTAGTACCCAAAGATGTTTGCAAACTCTTCCAAAACCTGGAAGTAAACCTCGGATCACAATCTGAAACAATAGAAACTTGCACACCATGCAACCGCACCACACAGTCTACGTACAGCTTCGCCATCTTCTTCAAAGAATAAGTCATGCTGTAGGGAATGAAGTGCGCAGACTTCGACAATCTGTCTATCACAACCCAAACCGCATCAGAACCTCTGCTGGAACGAGGCAAATGCGTGACAAAATCCATAGCTATGTGCTCCCAATTCCATTGGGGCACCTCTAAGCCTTGAAACAAACCACCAGGTCTCATCCTCTCAGCCTTGACTTGCTGACAATTCAGACATCGGGCTACAAAATTAGTAACATCACTTTTCAAACATGCCCACCAGTAATGTTGCTTCAAGGCATAATACATCTTCCTCACTCCAGGATGGACACTAAGTCTACTGCAATGCTCTTCTCTCAGTATCTCCTCCTTCAAATCGATCAGATTTGGCACAACCAACCTACCACGGAACCTCAAACACCCATATGATGAAACAGAGTAATCCTACAATTGACCAGATCTCACCTTAAGCTTCAACTCGTGGATGGATGGATCAGTCCTCTGAGCTGCTTTAATACTAGCAACAATCTATGGCTCAACTTGAAAAGAAGACACCACAACATAATCCTCACCTGGGTAAAACCTCCAACCAGTAGTGCTTAGATGCTCCTGGACCTTCGACATCTGCATCGAAGCCAGCATCGCCACTTGAGATTTCTGCTCAATGCATTAGCAACTACATTCACTTTCCTAGGCTGATATTTGATCTCACAATCAAAATTTTTAAGCAGCTCCATCCATCTAGGCTGTCTCATGTTCAAATCTGACTGAGAAAACAGATACTGCAGACTCTTGTGGTCGGAGTACACCACAAATTGCTCACCATACAGGTAGTGGCGCCAAATCTTCAA
>KV001781.1:185549-249521 GCA_001598015.1 Dorcoceras hygrometricum | reverse complement strand
CCAGCCCAGCCTCCAAGATTCTTTCGAAGAAGATAGTGCTTCTGTTTGTTTCCATAAATGATAGGGATGGTGCTGATCACCGGGGCGTCCAGCCTCCAAGATTCTTTCGAAGAAGATAGTGCTTCTGTTTGTTTCCATAAATGATAGGGATGGTGCTGAGGAGGTCACCGGGGCAGCGAAGAAAAAGGCTGTCTCAAAGAAGAGACCTGCTGCTGATATTGAAGCAGCAGTGCCCAAAAAGAAGAGGACTTCCAAGAAGAAATCTATTTCTTCTATTTCTTCCTTGGAGATGGTGGCCGTGGCAGAAGAGGCTGTTCCGATTCAGCAGGTGGCGGAGCCTTTGGATGTTGAGGAGCCCAGGTGCTCATCTGCTGATGCTGTGGATTTGATTATTCAGCAGGTGCTCGATGAAACGCGAGCAACTGATGCACCTGCTGATACCGCTGAACCAGCAGTTACTGAGGAAAAGCACTGGTTTGATCTGCCTAACGATGATATTGTTAAGCAGTGGGAAGCAGAGCGTCCAGTGGTCACGGCAAGTGACACTGAGGATGAAGATATAGCAACTGTTGATGTTGCTCCTGCTGATGAAGTTCAGCAGGTTCAGGATTTTGAGGTCCCATTCTCTGCAGTGGAAACGCTTAGTGCTGATGAGCAAATGTCACTGGATGATATTCTCTTGTCAATTCCAGTTGATATTCCTTTGCCCTCCACCTGCATGGAAGTTACAAAGATTACAATGGGCCAAATGATCAAGATTCCAGGCGTAACTGAGAAGACCTGGTTTCTTAACAGTCTACCGCGTATTCCTGCGGATGACAAAGGCAAAGAAATTTTGGTGGAGAAAGACCCTGTTAAGGGCAATCCCGCAAAGGAGCACTATTCATTGATTTGTGCCGATATTGATTTATTGGTGAGTTTGCGAGCAAAAGTCATTGATGAAGTCGCAACATTCTTTAATTCTTTTAGCCTGAAGAAGTTGGCTTCGTTAAATATTGAAGAGATGTACAGAAAGGAAGAACAGGTCTTGTCCTGGGGAAAAACTGAGTCTCCTCAGGAAGCTATTCAACGGAAGTTTTATATTTTGCTGAAATATAGGACAATTTTGGTGTGGAAATTTTTGGAGGCTTGGAGGGTAAACTTCGCTCCCGGCCAAGGATCTTCAGCTGTGGATATTCAAGTAATAGAGCTGCTCTCCGACCTCTATCTTTATTTCTTAGAGGAGTTGGCGAAGGAGGTACGCAATCTTGGCCTTACATGGACGAAACCCTGCTGCTCTACAATTTTTGAAGGGAGCCCACGCGATCGAGGTGCTGTTATTGCCAGATCAAATTCAAACACTCGATCGTTGTGCTGGATCAGGAGAATGCTTTTGGTTGATGGATTGTGGGCGGTGGAGTTTTGTGCTGATAGATGGGTGAAGATTCCCAAGCGGATGATTTCTACTGAAATTCCACGACAGCGGCAATACGATGACACTCTACCAACAATGAGTGTATTTTTCAAGCTGTTGAGGAAGCGTTGGGCTGATGTATGCTTGGAGGTTTTTGAGTTTTGTGCGAAGAGACTTCTTCCAGTTGGTTCCACACAGTTTTGCAAATCGTTACAGTTGGCTGAACCAGTCTCCAGTTTTGCTTCCAGCCGACCTACAGTTTTTGCTCTCAGATTTTCTCAGTTTTTCTCAGTATTTATTGATTTGAGTTTATTCAGTTGGTTGCCAAGTACAGACATTTCAGAGTTTCTTTCCTCCATTGCTTTGGATAGGACAATTTTGCGCAGTGTACAGAGATCTCAGGATTCTTTTGCAGTTGCTCCCAGTGTACAGCTTAGTTTGGAGCAGCATCAGTCTTCTTCATCGACTTCTGATAGTTCGTCTTCGCTTCGTTTTGATCAAACAGATGTCGATGCGACTGCGTCTTCTCAACCGACTATTTCTCCGGATCTTTCTGCTGTGTTTGCTGATTTTCAAGCTGCTCTATCAGATCAAATCTTTGTGTCTCAGAATGATATTTCTTCCAGGATGCACAAGCTTGAACAGAGTGTGTGTGACTCCTTGCGAGATCAAGCCGATATTTTCAAAAATCTATCTCAGGGAGCCCGCCAAGAAGTTCGCACTCTAGATGATGTTCACACTATTCGCTTCAACGAATTTCGCAAAAATGTCCTCACTCAGAATGCTACTATCTTTCAAGGACTAGCGGATGTTCGTCAAGTAGTGGATGCTGTTAATGCAAAAGTGGACATCATGGCCAAGCGCGTAAATGATATTCAAAAGGACGCTGAGGCCACCAAGGAAGCCCTTTCCCACCAGCTTCTGGAATTCCAAAGTTCAGCACAGGAGAATCACAATGTTATTCATGCCCAGCTCAGTGAGCTTGTTGACTACATTCATAGGGGCAGTGCTGACAAAAAGGGGGAAAGTGGCAGCCGAGGACTTCAAAAGCCTACTCAAAAAGAAGGTAGTGCTGTGACTCCATCGTTTGAGCAAAGAGTTCAAATGGCTCAGCGGCGAATTGTTCAGACAGTATTAGATGCTGATGCCAATAGAGAGAGTCAAGAAGCAGCGGAGAGAGACAGGGAAAGAAGAAGGAAAGAGGCAAGGTCGCTGAAGAGAAGAAGAAAAGATTAGATTTTCTTATTTGCTGATAATTCTTGTACACATCCTATGTACAATTTTTGTTGGTTAATAAAATGTGTTTTCCAGCCGATAGTGTGCAACTTATTTTTGCATATCTTTTGTCTCGGCTGCTGAAGTTTTGTCATCACCAAAAAGGGGGAAATTGTTAGAACAATATTTATAAGTTTTGGTGATAACAAAAATAAGATAAGTTGCTATTGGACAATCGGTTGACGCAGGAGTTTATCTTTCTACAGTAGCATTTCAGCAGTTGGGGTTTTCAAGTGGTAAGTTCAGCAGTTGGAGCTTTCGTGAGATTTCAGCAGACGATATGATTTCAGCAGTTGAACGGTTTGAGCATATCAGCAGATGTTGTTGTCGCGATCAGCAGATACCGATTTGTGCTTCAGCGTGTTTTTGCTAAGGACTGGTAAACGACAGCGTTTCGATAAGTTAGAACGACGTCGGGGAGTGCACTGTTTCGTTTCAGCAGAAGAAGTGTTCAGCAGATACTTTGTTGAAGTAGTTCAGCAGTTGCTTAGTCTATTTGTTGAAGATTGCAATACGACAGCATTTGATTAAGTTGCAACGACAGCGTTTGGTTTAGTTGGAACGACAGCGTATTGATTTGCTTAAACAATTCAGCAGAAGCGTTCTTTAGAGATTTCAGCAGATGTTTTGTTTCAGCAGATGGCTACAGTGACTCAAACCAGCAGATGATGTTAACCAGCAGATGCTTTACGAAGATAGCAAAACGACGTCACTTGATTAAGTTGACACGACATCGTTTTTTTGCTAAAAGGAATCAGCAGATGGAAAAACGCGTATGCATATCAGCAGATGAATTCTTCTAAGCGTTTTTTCAGTCGAAGTTCTTGACAACGACGATGGATGTAAGTGCTGATTTCCAAAGTAATTTCAGGCGCAAGCTCTAAGTGTTTTGAAATACGATCGTATGCTCTTAAGGAAAAGATTTGTTGGATCGTACAGTTGCCCGGAATTGAGGAGACAAGTTAGGTACTATTTTGGGTGAATAGTACAGTGTACAGTGGCCGTTTCTCTATTCTTGCACAGATATGGAAAGAAGACAAATTGGCTCTGTGGATGAGCGTTTGACCTTGCAGTGGAGCAGAGATTACGGTGTATTATTTTGGCAGTAATTCAAACGGGATTTATTTTCTTTGCAGAGTTAATGTTACCGTTGCAATCGAAGACTATAAATATCAGCAGCGGTGATTGAAGAACTAACTTCGCTTATTATCTTTGCTGTAACGCTGCCAAAATTCAAACAGAGCTTTCACTTCGTTGATATTTCAAAAATCTCAGACTCGAAGAACATTTCGTTTTGATCTTCAATAGATAAACATTCGAGTCAATCTTCTGGTTATTCTTTGTTTATACCTGAAGATATTTACAGTCTCTTGATTCGTGTTCTCATTGATATATTTGATAGAGTCTGTAAACGAACTGTCTTTTAAGAAGTTCGTAAAACGTTCAAAACATTGTAAAAACCAGCATCTAAGTCTGCGTGAAGCGTTGTGAGGTGCTAGGAGTTCTCAAGGCTGTTGGCTTTGGGATTGGGTGCTTGTAGATTGTCTACTTGTATCAAAGTCTTCTAGTGATACCTTCCGAGGAGGAAGAAGGGGAGACGTAGGATATTGATATCCGAACTTCCAGAAACAAACTCTCGACTCAATCTTTTACTTACGCATTTATTTTGTGTTGCGCTTTGTTCATTGTTCACAAACCAATCGGCCTACTTCCGCACAAATTTTGTTGGCTGAGAAGTTTGCTTATAACTGAGAACCAAACATTTTAAAAGAACTTTGAAATAGAAAAATCGAAGGAGTTCATTCAACCCCCCCCCCTTCTGAACTCCTATTTGCTTAGTGATCCTATTTCCGGGACCATCATCCCGCCTTAGCTCAGACCTCTTGTCTGCTGAGAAATACTACTCAAATAACATCGTTTAAACTCTTCCCATGAGAGATTTGCCAAATCTACAAGAGAAGGTACAACACCCCATGCCTCATCATTGTACCTTTCACCTACTAAAAATCATTACTCCCATATATGATTGTTTACGTGAGCTCCAAAGCTCATTTTTGGTTGCAAGAAATCTTTTAGTTCTCTCAAAATATTTAGAAGCTCTCAGAGTGTGCTTGAGGAGATTCCAGCAGGGGCCATCTGTTCGTTGAGATTCTCAGCTCAGGAAAGTGAAGTTGATTCTTGCTACATCTGGAAACATATATTTCGCTTCGTTGTTTTCTATTGTGTGCTTTCCTGATGCATGTTTCATTTCAGCCAGTTCACGTTTATGTTTAAGCTATGGATTCACTGCTTTGATGTTTTAGTTTTGAGGAAACTCACCAGTTATCTTTTAGCAAGCATTTGTGTTTTCAAATACTGAGTTGTACAGATTCTAGATAAGATAAGCCAAGAGAAGTTTCTTGTTTTCCCGTGTGCTGTCAAGGTTCTGGACATTGGCTCTGAACAGATAGGCAACGCTGGTTTGATCTATGTTCCGATTTGATAAGTTGAGCTAGTTTGTTTAGGGACTGTTTGAGCTGGTTGCAGTACCTTTGTTTCTAAGTAGATCTGGCCTATTTTTTTTTACCAGACTGCACGATTCGTTGCTAAACTGTTTGGGTTTCTCAAAGTTGAGTGACCTTCCAAATCTTAAATTCTTGCTCCGAAGCTTATGATACTGTTTTACTATGCGTAAGCTGTTTCCTTAGAACCAAATCTGTTTTACTACGCATAAGCTGTTTTCTTAGAACCAGATCTGTTTTTCCTATTTGTAAGCTATTTTCTTTAGCCAAAGCTGTTCTTCATGCCTGTGATCTGTTTTGACACCCGAGATCTGTTTTATGTAACAAAAGCTGATCTATACTCTTGTGACCTTTTTTATTTAACCAAAGCTGTTTTGCGTACATAAGCCGTTTTCTCTTCCGAGATGGTTCCGCTACCATCAGCTCGTAGCCCAACTGTACACTCAGTAATCTTTTTAAAGACAAGTGAGTTTCATAGCAGTGAATCAACCAGTTTCAGTAATCGATCTTCGATCAAGAGCAATGTATAATAGCTATTTCATTTCAATTAAAGGAAGTAAAGTTTCAGTTTTAAGGACGTATGGCATAGAGGACCCGGTCAATCAGGAAGGGACCAAGATTATGGTATGACGATAATCCCTTAGCAAAAGGACCAAGATTATGAAATTACTGTAATATCCCTTCACAGAGAGTTACTGAATTCAGATAACATGCTTCATGCACCAGGACCACCAGAGAGACTCTAGGCCATGAGTCACAGTATTAATGTGATTCAGATCTGATGTCCCGATATGTCTATTTATTAGCAAGATTTCAGTTCAGATGACTTCCTTTAATTTACGTATTATGATGCAGTTTTCCTGCATTATATTATCTTTTTATCCTCAGTTTTACTTGTTGAGCCCCTAGGCTCACTAGTTTTCCTGATGCAGGTGAGGTAGCATAGGGGCAGGCGGGTGGCGCGAGCTGAACCAGATTTGTGGGTTGTGTGTGTTTGTCAAAGGCCAGCGTTTCCGCGAATCCAGTGCTGTTGTTGTTTTTGATCTTTTGACGGAATCTGTATTAAGATCCATTACAACAATAGAGAATTCATATAGAGTTTCAATAGTTGTAATATCTCATGCTGTAATCGAAATCTGAAGTTCTTATATTCTAAATCTGTTTCTATTGTTTATGTAACGCCTATAAATTCCTGAATACGTAGAAATGAGTGCATGACTAGGATGAAAATAATTTTAGATGATTACATGTCATTTTATATGATTTATTTATGGTTTTAATGTTGCATGATATGCATGTTCCATTTTTAGCCTGTTTGAGTTCCGGACGCGTGGAAGAGACTAGGGATGGCCGAGATGAAAATTATTTGAGATTTTTAAGCCTTAGATTTTTAAGAACAAATTATTATTTTTAAGCAGCAATTTCCCAAAATTGGGGTTTTTATGATTATTTTTTAGGGGAACCTGTTTTTCGCCTATACGGGCTGTTTCAATGAACTTTATTGCATTTTAAAATTGAGGAGGCCTTTTATTATGAAAATTAGAGATTTTAAACCCATATTTGAAGTTTTAATTAACATGTTAATTGAGTGGAGGGTTAGAATTGGAAAAACTCTATTAATTTTCTTAATTAAACACATTAGGGTCATTTTTGACACACTCATTTCTTTTACTCCAACTCTAATCACTTGCAACCCTAGCTATAGCCTTCTCCTCCCTTCTCCCTCACCACTCACGCCTCCGCCCTCACCTCAAGCTCGAAAATTGCAAGTTCGTTGGTGATGGTCTTGTCCCGATCTCGCGTCCTACACGTCGGTAACTCGCAGATCTTCTTTTTCTCCAACAAAGGCATGTACTATCTATTCTTTTCTCACTATTTAAATCATAGTATACTGTTTTTTTAAAAGGAAGTGCATGATTTATATGTGTTCTGATTAGATCTATGTTTAAGGTTTGAGATCCATGCATGCATCATATTTTTCAACACCTGTTTGATTCAATCTTGATATGCTTCGGTCATGGGAGGTTCATGGGGCTAGGTTCGGTCCAAGGGTGGTCCAGGTAGTTATTCCATCGAGTTAGTATCACTTAGGTCCAAACGGAAAGTGATTTGGTCAAGGAATGAATTAGTAATAAATTTTATGATCAGCACGTGTCCTGGCTTGTCGTCTGTGCGCGATAGTAGGGTTGTTTGGGGTCAGGTAAGTAGCTAGATGCGGTCTATATGGCCAAGGTTATTTCAGGAGATATCTCATTGAGTTGGAGTTACGTAGGTCCAAACGGGAAGCGAATTGGTCAAGGAATGAATTAGTTATTATTTTATGGCTAGCACGTGTCCTGTTTGCAATCTGCACGTGGGCAGTACATTTGCGGGCATCGATTTGGTCAATGCCTGAATCATTTTTGAGTCTTATTTGTTCTAGTGACTTATTGCTCTACGGTTATTTGGGTAGAAACAGGAGGTTATTTGGTTAAGAAATGGATTTTTAATGATTTTGTCCGTTTTGTCGCTCGAAGTGAGCCTCGTCGGGTCATTTTAGTGAAAATTAAGATTTCGAGCCTTAAGGGCTGCTAAAGTTCGTTGATGATTTTATTTGATGTTTTAAGCATATTTTAAGATTTTTTCAAGTATTTTTAGAATTTTTTTGATTTGTGGGTTTTTTTGGCAGTTTTAGCGTATTGAGCCGAATATTTTAAAATCAAAATCCTTTTATTTATGGGCCTAATACTTTTATACAATTTTTAAAGTCAAATTTTGGTCATTGGGATTTTATTTGGTCAAAATTGGTCATTGGGTCTTTATTTAGTCAAGTTTGAAATGTTTGAATTTTTAGCAAATGATTGAGTAAATTATAATTTGAAAGGTTAATTTTAAGTTAAGGGCCAAGTCATGTTTAGGGCTAAGTTTGAATTTTAAGCTAAGCCTAGGTTCTTTTGGGGCTTAGAAGTAGTGCGCCAGGCTCTTGAACCAGTCCTTGACCGAAGTAGAAAGTGTAGAAGCCCGTGAATGTTAATTATATATGTAGTATTCTATATACGTACATGTTTTAAAGGAAATGATTAAATATATATTGACGGGCTAATATTTTAAATTGCATGGTTTTAAGAAATGCACGTATCATGAGATTCTATGAAACGATCAGGCATGGTTTTTTTAAGATAAAACCCGAGGGATTGAAGTGATGTGGCAAAGTTTAATGATGTGAGCTAGCCAGATAGCCGGGCCCGGGGATCCCTGTTTTAATGTATGATTATGAGCCTATGGATCCATGTGATCACGACATGGTGAAGTGGCATAGTAGGTGCTTGGGATCCTGAGTTAAGATCAGGTGAACCGCACCGCCACGTACGTTGGTTATTTCGACTGATCTGTCACACGCCCGCTCACATTCACTGATACGACTCATATGTTTTTCATGTTACGTTATTTCATGTTTTATGTACGCTATATGTTATGATATGTTATGAAATGTACGAACAAGTTTTAAGATCATCCATGCATGCATGTGTTAACGTATTTTATTACAAGTATGTGCTCGCATGTGACTTTATGTATATCTACCTTGTTATTTTAAAAGATAGAGCATGCTGAGCCTCTAGGCTCACTAGTTTTAAATGGTGCAGGTGATAACCCTGTTGATTTCATGCCGACCGATGGTGAGGACCTCTGAGCGCCTGTTGCAGCAGTACCCCGTGACCACTATGATGTCCTTATTTTTTTATGATACGTTTTTCAAATATTGATTTTCAGCATGTTCATGTTCAGTAATTTTACTCGGTCTGGTTTTAAACAGTATGAAATATATATTTACTCAGTTTCAAGTATCGTGAGGAAATGATTTAAAAAGGAACGAGCCATACCTATTAGTTATTTATTCCGCACATTATTTAAAAAAAAAATTCTAGAGTACGGTTCTTTTCAGTTTACTTTTGGCACCATCTGTTTGTTAACCATTTTTTTGTAAGGGAATACAGCTTACAATATTTTGCAATTAGTCCTTTTATTCCTTTCGATTATTATTTGCTCCAATCCGTTGATTCCCATGGTTTTGGGCGTCACAAATAAGGTGTGCTGATCGAAAATAGTTGGCCACTAAGTAATATAGATACCAACTCAAAGAGGCTTAACCGATTAAGGGAAGTCATATTGATAAAATTCGACTGAATTGATTTACAGCTGTGGAAACAGATCCCAGATAATGGACCAGCCAGAGTGATGAGAGGAATAACAGACTGGAAGAACAGTTAAACCGAACCAGCTCGAAGCAAAATAACTTCACGAGTGATTTAGTACTAAAGATATAAGAATACAAAGAATGCTATCTGAACAAAGATATGAGCAGAATACTTCAAAACATATTGGATAGGGTCTAGCTCAGAACTCGATCAAGAAAATAAATTAAAATGTTCAGGAACCAGATCGGGAGACCAGCTGAGTACTGCACAACTGTAAAGACCCACACATCTCCCTACTGTGGAGACCCTGGAGGGTGAACCCATACTCATAGGAATACCCACACCCCTGGAAGTGTGATTAAACTGCCTCCCCAGGGAATCGAACCCGGGTCACCAGGCTTATTACCCAAAGTTCACCTTCCCTGGTACCACTTGAGATGAACGATTCAGCTCTTTGGTGATTGAGTTGGTCAGACTGGGCAAAGATACAATAACAGGGAGTTCGCACTGAAGGTTATGCGTGCACTACCCAAGGCGTGGGACGTCAAGACCATGGCCATGCGAGAATCAAAGGACTTGAACAAAATAGAGTTGCATGACCTGTTCGCCAATCTGAAGACCTACGAATTTCAGCTTGAAACTAGAGCATAGTCTGAGCCGTCCACCTCGCAACCAACCAGATCTCTTACTGCTACAATCCCAGAACAAAGCCCATGTTCTACAAGCAGCAAATCGGCAGAAGAAATGAGCAAGGATGCCATGGCATTGTTCATCAATAAATTCGAAAAATTTATGCAGAAGCATGATACTAAACCCTCCACTTTTGATTCTCCCAAGAAAATTGTTAACTCTCCTTCTGATGATAAATGTATAACTGTGGCAGGCCTGGTCACTTCATGGTTGATTTCAGGAATCCAAGGAGATACTCAAAGAAGCGACCAGATCACAGCGCCAACAAAGATAAAAAGGAGAAGAAGCTCTATAGAAAGGGGAGAACAGAGAATGTGATCGTTGCTGAGGAGAATAAGAGTGCCTGGGCTGACTCAGATTCAAATGAATCCAGCTCTGGAACCTCCTCATCTAGCGAAAACGAAGATGAAGTATAGTGTCTCATGCCGATGACACTGAGGAGGTATTTGATTTTTCTAGTCTTGAATTCACACGTGAGGACCTTGTCACCGCATTAAATGAAATGGTCCTAGAGTACAAGAAGCTTTCTCAACCATTCGAGGAAGTTAAAGCCAAAAGGGGGAGCTATGCAACAAACACCGAGCTAGTTAGCTCTAAAGATATGCAACCTGCTCTGAGTAAGCTTGAAACTGAGAATGAAAAATTGAGAAGCAGGACCGAGGAGATGATCTGTGAAAATCAGTGATTAGGTGATATAATTAGCTCCTGGACCAGATCTTCTGCCTCACTACAGAAATTGCATGGAGCTACAAAGCCATCTGGTGACAGAATCGGATTGGGCTATAATAGCGATGAGGGCAGTACAACAGAAACTAGTAGTACTCCAAGGCTGAAAAGAACAAAGTTTAAAACAATGAACTTTGTAAAATCCAGCACGGAACAACTTGCAGAGGCAAAATCTGTTAAGGATAAGATAGCAGCTCAAACTCCGATCTGGCAAGGTAGGTTCTATGGGCTAGAGTATACTGATCTTGAGAAGTCTCGGGAGAGCTGGCTAAATAAAATAGTTGCACAGATGTGGAGTAAATCCAAATCTGTGGTATAAAACAAGGCCAACCTTCTCTAACTTCAACGAAGGACAGGCAGTACAGGCCTCCACACCATAAGCCCAGATCAAATGGTTCGTATGTTGCATATCAAGCTACTTCTAGATAAAAGAACAGATATAGAGCACACAAATATTTTGACGCACACACTAATAAATGGATAAAAATTGTCCAGGTGTGGGTACCAAAAGGTCTAATAAAACCTGGACCCAAATGAATCAAAGGGTACCAAAATATCTTGATATGTGATTGCAGGTACAACAGATATCAAGACTGGAGCAATCATCGTGGTATCTGGACAGTTTATGTGCAAGGCATATGACTGGAGATGCTAAGATGCTCACAAATATAAAATCTTGCAACGGACCCAAGATCACTTTTTGGTGATAACTCTCACGGTAACTGTCATGCCCCGAGACCGATACTCATGACATCGGCAATATCAAACAATTATAAAATTGTAAACATTAAGCCTCATAGTATAGCTCAAACCAGTCTTTTACATAATAAAAAATGATCGTCTATACAACTTCAAAAGAAAATCAAAGTTGCGGAAGCGAAATTACATTAAATAATACTAAGTCATCACCAGCCCCAAAACATCTCTTGTTCTTCTTCTTCAATATGTTCTTCGTTTTTATCTGGGTGGGAGAAGTAAGGGGTGAGTGTTTGGGGAACACTCAGCAAATGGGGGAGACCATTCGAGCATAACAAATATATACATATTCAGAACAGAGAGTATAACAGAGCAGAGCATATCACAGGGAACAGGTAGCACTGATAGTCATTTCGTTTCTATGGTTTACTGATCAGTCCCTAATTGTTACTCCTCTAAGGGGTCGGGCCATAATTACACCTAGTAACTCAGAGTGCGGAATATTCCGTAGACCATATTATGACAGAAACAGCAGTGCTAAAACAGATCATAGATCATAGCATGAACTTGAAACGAAACGAAAGCTCGAATGACAATGCAAAACAGAACGTAGCATGAATATCATATAATATTTGAAACGAATATATCTAAAAAATGCCCACTTACCCTCTCCTGAACTTTGTGTGGTTCAAGGTGCAGAACAGTATTCAGCTCAGGCCAAATCTGATGTACAAAATCTTGTGAACTTCATACAGCGCTGGGATACAGCTTGTGCAGGGTTTCAATGTGAGAGATTACTGGTGTTTTACTGAAAAGTTTCGGAATGAGTGGGGGTAATCTGATGCCATAGAAAGGTATTTATAATTTTAGAAATAAGGATGTCAAAGGTCAACCGTTACAGACATGAATTCCAGATTTAATGGTCATTAAACTGGTTGTTACTTGAGTAACGGTTTAGGCATTGAATTGGGTGATTTAATTGGCCATTAATCCCCCAAAATCGGAAGTTATGATTGTTGAAGATTGGCTTTTCAAACAAAATCTGATCTATACACGTGTAGCAGCTTGCTGAAATTCATGAGCCGAGTTGACTTAGTCAAAGATGAGTTGACTTTTCCCAAATCTGAGTGATCGTTCGAAATCTGAGTTGACCAGCTGAGTTGACTGTCCCAAATCTAAGTTGACTGTTGACTGTCTCAGATTTTAGTTGACTTAGTCAAAGTTGAGTTTTTTTTTTGCTGTATTTTCGAGAGCTAAATTTCTGGGTTTTCACATCCTTCCCTCCTTAAAATAAGTTTTGTCCTCAAAACCGGGTTCATAATTTTCGAAGAGTTAGGGGTACTTCCCGCGCATCTTCTCCTCCATTTCCCACGTGGCTTCTCTCTCGGTGTGGTTGGACCATTGCACTTTGACGCATGGGATTGTTCTTTGTCTGAGCACCTAGTCCTTTGTATCCACGATTCGAATAGGGACTTCTTCATAGCTCAGCCCTTGGGTCAAATTCCCTTCCACAAGGAGTGGACCTTCATCAAGAACGTGACTAGAATCCACGATATATCTCCTTAGTTGTGAGACATGGAAGACAATGTGGATTCTTGACATACTGGGTGGTAAGGTCAGTCTGTAGGCAAGTGTTCCTATTCTTTCCAAGACTTCAATGGTCCAACATACCTGGGATTCAAATTTCCGGCCTTATCAAATCGGACTATGCCTTTCATTGGATAAACCTTGAGATACACTTTTTCGACTACCTCGAACGCCAAGGGTCTTCTCTTTAAGTCTGCCCAGCTTTTCTGTCAATCCTGGGTCGCCTTCAGTTTTTCCTTTATGATGACTACATTTTTCACTGTCTCCTGGAAGAGTTCAGGTCCTGTGATGGCCTTTTCACCGACATCATCCCAATATAGTGTCGATTGACATTTCCGTCCATAGTTTTGGTCTACTCGAAACTCCGACACCTTCCCTTGTTTGATCTGTTCCTTAAGTTTTTTAAGAGAAGGGTCTCGATCCTGATTGATAATGATCAATTCTTTGAGGCATGGTTGAGCTGAGAGTGAGTATAGTATCACTTTGTTCATGTTCTTCCGACTTAACGCATGGCTATGTTATTTTCCTTTCCTGGGTGGTAGTTTATTGTCAAGTCATAGTCTTTTAAAAGTTTGAGTCATCGTCTCTGTCTTAGGTTCAATTCTTTCTGAGTGAATAAATACTTGAGACTCTGATGATCGGTGAATACTTCACATTTTGCCCCGTAAAGGTAGTGTCGCCAAATATTTAGAGCAAAAACTGCCGCAACTAGCTCTAGATCATGGGTTGGGTAGTTGTGTTCATGCGTATTTATTTGTCTTGAAGAATAAGCTATCACCCCGCCATATTTCATTAGTACACACCCTAGTCCTCCTTTAGATGCGTCGCTGTAGATAGTAAAGCTTTTATCCCCCAAGGGTAGTGTTAGAACAGGGGCAGAAGCAAGCTTTTTCTTTAGAGTTTCGAAACTTGTCTCACATTCTTCGTTCTAGTTGAACTTGGAGTTCTTCTGGGTGAGTCTAGTGAGAGGTATGGCTATTAAAGAGAAACCTTCTACGAACTTACGATAATAGCTAGCCAATTCAAAGAAGCTTCTAACTTCTGTCAATGTCTTAGGTATTGGCCAGTCCATGATAGCTTCTACCTTCTTCGGGTCCACTGATACTCCTGATTCGGAAATTATAGGGCTAAGAATGCCACACTTTTCAGCCAGAATTCGCACTTCCTGAACTTGGCGTACAGTTGTTTCTCCATGAGGGTTTGAAGGATAATTCAAAGATGTTCCTTGTGTTCTTCTTCACTTGGTGAATACACGAGTATATCGTCTATGAACACCACCACAAATTTGTCGATGAATGGTTTTAATACACGGTTCATGAGGTCCATGAAGGTCGTTGGTGCATTGGTAGACCAAATGGCATCACTGTGAATTCGCAATGGCTATTTATTGTTCAAATGCAGTCTTAGGGATGTCTTCATCCTTGATCTTGAGTTGGTGGTAATACGACCTCAAAACTAATTTGGAGAAGGTTGTGGCTCCCTTGAGCTGGTCAAAGAGGTCGTCAATTCTTGGAAGAGGATACTTATTCTTGATTGTGATCTTGTTCAACTCTCTGTAGTTGATACACAATCTCATAGTTCAATCCTTCTTCTTGACGAATAACACTGGAGCTCCCCAAGGTGACACACTGGGTCTGATCTGCTTTTTGTCTAGCAGTTCTAGTAGTTGATCCTTGAGCTCCTTGAGTTCTGCAGGTGACATCCGGTAGGGTGCCTTGGATATTGAGGCCGAACCTGGCACTAGATTGATGATTGATTTGAAGAAGACCATCCTGAAGGAGGCCCATTGTAGTTGTCACAACGTGCATCCGGGTGAATGAGAGATGTACCATGCCCTGAACCCTTACTAAAAATGGGAAGACAGAAAGAGCGATATTTCCGGATTCGTGGCTTGATTGAATTGCCAATAGGTCAAGGCTGAGAGGATGAACCTGGTGGTATGCTGCAGAGATTAGAGGTGCCCCAATGAAATTGGGATCACATAGCTATGGATTTCATTACCCATTTATCTCGTTCGATCAAGGTTGTGATGCTGTTTGGGTAGTGGTTGATAGACTGTCTAAGTCAGCCCAATTTATCCCCTACGATATGACGTGTTCTATGAAGAAGATGGCATGACTGTACGTCGATCATGTGGTGAGATTTCATGGAGTGCCAGTGTCTATAGTGTCCGACAGGGATCCTAGGTTTATTTCCCGATTTCGGAAGAGCTTGCAGGCAGGTTCGGGGTCTAGATTGGCTATGAGTACAGCGCATCACCCCCAGACAGATGGCCAATCTGAGCGGACTATACAGACTTTAAAGGATATGTTGCGAGCTGTAGTGATGTATTTCAGTAGTGGTTGGAAGGATTCCTTGTCTTTGGTAGTGTTTTCGTACAACAATTGCTACCATATCGGGATGGCACCATTTGAGGCTTTGTACAGTAGGAAGTGCAGATCTCCTATCTGTTGGGAAGTAGTTGGGGAGAGGTAGTTGGGGAGAGGCAGTTGCAAAAGTTCGTGCAGCGCATAAAGGACCAAATTGAGCTAATTCGGTAGAGAATGAAGGTTGCACAAGATCTCCAAGCCAGTTATGCGAATAAAAGGCGTAGGCATTTAGGTTTCAAGTTGATGATCAAGTGTTTCTGTGAGTTTCTCCTTTCAAGAGCATGATGCGATTCATAATGAAGGGTAAGTTAGCTCCTAGATTCATCGGCCGTATGAGATTATCGAACGGATTGGATCCTTAGAATACAGATTGCAGCTGTCGACTGAGTTTTCATCGATACATACTGTGTTTCATGTGTCAATGTTTAGGAAGTATGAGTTGGATCCTTCCCATGTGTTGAGAACCGATGATGTTGACCTGGATCAAACCTTGACCTACATTGAATATACAGTGAGGATTCTGGACAGAAAGGAGAAGAAACTGAGGAATAAGACCATACCTTTAGTTATGGTGTAGTGGAGTAACATGGAAACGAAGAGGCTACGTGGGAAGTTGAAGATAAGAAGAGACAAGAGTGGATTCATCTATTTCCATGTGTTCTGTTTATTTTTCTGGGCGTGTTCAGTTGTGATCCGTTTTAGTAGTCTGTGTTGTGATTTGTTTTGGTTATGTGGACTACTGTGTTCGATTTCGAGGACGAAATATGTCTAAGCAGGGGAGAACTTGAGGACTGTAATTAGCCGACGTAATTAGTTGTTTAATAAGATCAGTTTAGAGAGTTACTCATGAGCTGATCTGTTGGTGCGAGCTGAGTTGACCAAGTGACCTGCGTTGACCATAATGAGTTGAGTTGGCTAACGCGAACTGATCTTAGTCTTCTAAGCTGAGCGGAGTTGAGTATAGCCAGAGCTCATAGTATATTCTATTTTTTCATAGTGCGAGCTGGAAGTGTAGCTGCTCTGAACATCTATCAGTTTGAGTAGTAAGACGTAAGCTGGATTCAGCTTTGGGAGTTGCGTAGTAAGATCAGGAGTGTTGCGCTGTGTTGATCGGTGAATTCAGCTTAGGCGTATGTTGTGGGTGATGAATAGCTTAGGTGAGAGCTAATTTGTGACCTTCGTTTGGACGTGAACTGAATGGAAGGTCAACTCAGATGTGAGATGACCTTGTTCTCCTGTTTTGGAGGCACACGAGAGCTGATTGTGCGAGATCTGATTTAGTGCGAGAACTGATAGTGCACGAGAGCTGACCTATGTCTATGAGCGTGATCTGTTTGATGAGCGTGATCTTCTTGGAAATTGTGATTTGATCTGAGAGCGTAATCTATATTGCGAGTGTGATCTGTTAGTGAGCGTGTTCTGCTTGTGGATGTAAAATGTTGGGAGCAAAATCTTAATTGAGTACGTGAGCTGAGTTGCATGCCTAAGATGATTGTAGTGTGCATATCGGAGCTTATCTGAAAACACTGTAGTCCAGATCAGAAGAACTTAAGTGGTATACATACGACCTTTTGACCAACACTTAGCCATTTTTCTACACCACAAGTACCTTTTCTTCTGAGAGATTCCGACCCCGATATTTTCCCAAACCTTTGTCGTCATTGTTCATGACCTTGTAATACCGTGATTTTAGAAGATTGGCCGATCAGTTTTGAGCGAAGGTACTACCGTCGGAAATCTCTCTTCAAGCTCTTATTTTCCATGCCAGTTTGTAGGACAGTAGTGACGGGGATAGATAAGTCGAAGAGAAGCTAAAGTGTTCGACTTTTAGCATTTTCCAGCGGGGTTGCGCTTCGGTCCTGGTTACCGTGCTCTGCTGGTGTTAGTTTTAGTTCTTATATTTAATCTTTGAGTTGGAGTAGTGTTCTGTGTTTAGTCGTAGTCGTTCAGATTTGAGAGCTTCGGCCGTGGGTTGAGTAATATTTCCGACTTGAATTTATTGCGTATTATGTTCAGATTCGTAGATCTTTTGTGGTTTCTGGCATGATTTCTCCAACCTTAGCTGTTGGCCGTGAGCTGCGTGTCGACAGTGGTGTGTGTTAAGATAAAATTTATAAGTTTTGGTGATAACAAAATAAGACTAAGAACTGATCTCAAGTGTATTGAGGATTTCAGATTCCGTGACGTCATACAAGTGTATTGAAGATTTCAGATTCGGGAGTTCTGAGTTAAGCGTTGATATCTGCGTTGACTCTTCGGGAAGTATTCAGAACTAGTTAAGTATTGAAAGTTTCAGAATTCTGTTATCGGGTTAATGCTTTCGAATCAGATTTGGTTATTTGGATCAATTGAGTATTCGGGTTAGTTAATTCAGATATCGGGAACAGTTGTCCAAACTTGAGGTCTTTCAAACTTGATTGAGATCTGTTGTTAGAGGAAAGTTCATTCAGACTTGATTCAGAGGCGTTTGTAACAGATTCCGTTATTAACTCAAGTGGTATTATTCAGATTTGAGAGTATAAATAGATTCCACTCAAGCTACTTCAGATCTCAGTATTTCAGAAGTGGTTACAGAATGCTCAGCAAGTATAACAGATTCGAGGACGATTTAGATTTGAGTACAGTACTCTTGCAGATTCTCTAAGCATTCATATTTGATAAAGTTGCAAGCATACTCAAGTATGAGCTTCGATTATCTTCATAAGTTATCAAAGGATTATTTAAAAAGAATCAGCGGTCAAAGTTTATATAAAAGGCTGGAATTAGGAGACAAGATCAGAGCTATTTTGGGTAAAATTGCACAGTGCGCAGAATGCTTGATACGATGATTACCAGCTTTGGTATATAAGTCAATTTAGCCCTGACAAGCGCAGTTTAACTTTTGTATGGCATTAATGGAGCATTAAATGCTATGATACGATGAAGATATGCGAAATAGCTTATCTCTACTAGCTACATTTAATGACCGTTGAAGACAAAGAGTATAAAAGGCTGAAGAATTCAAATGAAGAAGTCTTCTGCTACCTTCTGCTCTCTATGCTATCAGTGATTCACAACTTTCACTCTTTGTCATCAAAGCTCTCAAATACTTACTGGAACAATCCATTGCAAAATAATCCTAAGTCCAGTATTACACTCAAAGAACATTCAAGTTTATCCTTCACAGTTCTTAACCTTCGAGTTATCTTCTGGTTTACACTTGTAAACAGTTCTTGTTGATAAAAAACCAGAAGATCTACAGTACTCAATAGCATTGTATTTCATTGTAATATTTATCTTTGAGTCTGTAAAAGACTTGCTGTGTGAAGCAGTCTTGAAAATCACATTGATTATATTCAGCAGTCGTATCTGCTTGTAGTTGAAGTTGCTAGGAGTTCATCTTGAGCGAGGGTCGGTGACTGGGTGTAGACAGAAGCTGTGTGCATCAAATTTATTCTAGTGGAACCTTCCTGAAAAGGAAGAAGGGGAGACGTAGGATTTGATATCCGAACTTTCATAAACAAACTCTGAACCTTGCACTTTTTACTTTACAGTACCGTATTTACATTTAAACTGTTCACTGGTTGATTGACTTCCTTCCGCACATTTATTGTTAGTCAAGAAATCAGATTTCTAACTATGATACCTCAGATCTGAGTTAAGCAAGGCGCTTGTAAAATTAATTTTAAAGGTTTCGAAAAAGTTATAATACTAAGAGTTCATTCAACCCCCCTTCTGAACTCTTAAGGCTGTTTTCGATCCATATTGATCCTATCAATTGGTATCAGAGCCTGCGCATCTCAGTTATTGAACAGTTTGTTGTTTACTCTTTATATATTTCAATATGTCTACCTCGCATAACAAGATTCCTATGTTTTCTATAGAAGATTACGATGATTGGAAGATAAGGATGCAAGCTCACTTGGCAACTCAAGATGATGATATGTGGTCGGTTATTACCGATGGACCAAAGAAAATAATGAAGATCAACATATCCTTCGCGACGTCTGATGGTGCACCTGAGTATGTAGAAAAGAGGAGACATGAGTACACTAACGAGGAGAAAAAGAAATCAAACTTGGACAATGTGGCCAGAGATATTCGGTATAAGACGCTGGATAAAAACATGTTCAGCAAAAACAAAACCTGTTCCATAGCGAAGGAGATTTGGGAGAAGCTGATTCAAATCTGTGAGGGAAATGATGAAACAAAGGATAACAAGCTAACTATTGCACAGCTGAAGTACGAGTCTATCAAGATGCCTGAGGGCGAGATATGACAGAGTTTGATGAGCGCTTTAGTGCTGTGGTGATTGAGCTAACCATTCTGGGAAAAGAATACGGCAATCGGGAGTTGGCGCTGAAAGTGATTAGAGCATTACCTAGGGAGTGGGATGTTAAGACGATGGCCATGCGTGAATCTAAGGATCTCAACAAGCTCGAACTACATGATCTCTTTGAAAATCTTAAAGCTTTCGAGTTTGAATTGGAGACCATATCTGAGGCACAGTCAACCTCACAACCAACCAAGGCTCTTGCCGCAACATCTCAACAGTGTTCTCCAAGCACGAGCAAATCTACAGAACAACTCAGAAATGATGCAATGTCCCTCTTTGTTAAGAAGTTTGGGAAATTAATGAGAAAATCCTATAACCCTTCTTTCTCTTATAATAATGCTAACAAATCTGAAAAATTATCTACTGATATGAATTTTTACAACTGTGGTCGTCCAGGTCATTTTGCTGCGGACTGTAACAGACCAAAGAAGGAGGACAAACCCAGAAGATATGAGAAGAAGGATGATAGATCCAAGGAAATATCAAAGGAGAGAAGGATGAGGACAAGATCCGACAAAAGGCCCAATCAAAAGGATGATAGAAAAGTGCTTGTTGTAGAAGAAAGCACCAAAAGTTGGGCGGACTCAGATTCTGATTCCTCATCAAGCAGCTCTTTTTCAAGCGACAGTGAACGGGAGGAATTTCACTGCCTAATGGCTAACCAATCTTCAAATGACGAGGTATTCGATTTATCAAATAATGAATTTACATGGGAGGACCTAATCACTGCACTAAATGAAATGGTCCATGAGTACAAGAAGCTTTCTCAGACATTCGAGGAAGTCAAAGATGAAAACATGGATTTGAAATACAGTTCAGCAGAACCAAGTACTGTTCAACTTGGTGAAACTGAAAGTTTACAAATCAATTGAGTAAGCTGAAGACTGAGAATGAATCTCCGAGATTAAGATCCTGTGAGCTCGAATCTAAAATCGAAAAGTTAAATCTGATAATGAGCTCCTGGACCCAGTCTTCTATTTCTCTAGACAAGATGTGTGAGACTCAGAAGCCAGCGAATGATAGAACTGGTTTAGGTTTCAATGATGATGAAAGCAGATCAGGAGAGACCTGTACTCAGTCAAATCTGGCATATGACAAGTTCAAAAAGATGAACTTTGTCAAAGCTAGTGTGATACATGACCCATGTGAGTTGGTACGGTATGATGACCAGATCTCATAGAAATTGAATATGAAAGGGAAAGCTGGTATTGGCTATGACAGACCCGAGAGCTCTAAGTCTATTTGGCTAAAGAACAGAGTTTACAAGGAAAAGGTGAAAAATAGATCCAAGTCGTTTGTTCAGAACCAACAAAGATGTGGTTCTAAGAAGGTCAAATCTGAATGGAGAAAGGTTCATCCCCGAAGAGATCTGAAATGGTCAAAATACCAAACCAAAGCTCAACAGATCTCACCATACTTCTGCACACACCCTTATGGACTTTCATACTGGGAAAACTGTTAAGGTAATTCAAGTATGATTCCCGAAAGGGGTAATCCGATCAGGACCCAAGTAAAATTGGGTACCAAAACTTGTTTTCGTGATTGCAGGATAACAGGTACAACGCTGCAGTTGAGTCAATCATATGGTACCTGGATAGCGGCTGTGCACGACACATGAGAGGAAACCCAAAGCTGCTATCAGATGTGACACCTCACAGAGGAGCAAAGATCGTCTTTGGTGACAAAGCTCATGGTAACACTGTGGGTAAGGGTAATCTTATCCACGGTAACATTTCAATATCTGATGTTTTAGTTTTTGATCATTTGCGTTATAATTTGATTAGCATTAGTCAGTTATGTGACAAAGGTTACATAGTTAACTTTCAACATCAAACATGCACAATTTAGAGTCCAGAAGGACTGACTGTATTGGTAGGTAAAAGATCGGGGAATACCTACATTATCAATTGGTCAAAACCAATGGGATCTAAACAGATCTGCCTTGCAGATGACTCCTCCAAGAGTTGGCTATGGCATCAGCGAATGAATCATCTAAACTTTAAAACACTTGCGAAATTGAGTCAGCATGAACTGGTTTCTAGTATGCCTAAAATCAATTTTTTTAAAGACAAGATCTGTGCCGCATGTCATCTTGGTAAAAAAAACTTCGTTACTTTTAAAAAGAAAGGCGGTAAACGTTCTACCCGAAGCCTAGAGCTATTACATATGTATCATTTTGGTCTCATTCCCGTAACGAGCTTAGTGGGAACGAACTACACCCTAGTTGTTGTTGATGATTTTACAAAATTAACTTGGGTGCTGTTTTTGAAATCAAAATCTGATACCGCTGACCAACTGATTCGGCTTTTAAAACGCTTACAAAATGACAGATCTTGTACAGTCAACAGGATAAGAAGTGATCGTGGTACCGAGTTTTAAATAAAAAGTTATCTTCTTATCTGGATGACATAGGGATAAAGCATGAGCTTTCTGCAGCTAGAACTCCTCAACAGAACGGGCTAGTTGAGAGGAGAAATCGTAATTGAAAAGAAGCTTCTAGATCTATGATTTCTTACTCCGGTATTTCACAGAAATTTTGGGCAGAAGCAGTTAATACAACTTGCTACACTCAGAACAGATGAATGATAAATAAGTTGCATGATAAAACCCCTTATGAGATCTGAAGTGGCAAGAAACCTGACATATCATATTTCAGGGTGTTTGGATGTGATAAAACCCCTTATGAGATCTGTAGTGGCAAGAAACCTGACATATCATATTTCAGGGAGTTTGGATGCAGATGTTTCATTCATAATAAGGTAAAAAGCACCTAACAGCTTTTCATGCAAAATATGATGCAGGTATCTTCCTAGGTTATTCCGCGGTGATCAAAGCTTATCGAGTTTTCAACAATCGAAGTCTGACCGTTGAAGAATCAGCACACGTTGTTTTTGATGAGACAAGCTTTAGATCCAACTCAATTGTGAGCCTGAACGATCTGTGCACACGATTAGAATCATCCAGTCTTGATGACTCAGAAGATGACGTGCCACAACAAAGATATTCATCAGAGTTACAACCAGAGCTGGACACACCGCATAGCAACGCTCAAACAGATCTGACATGTAACCAAGTGGTTGCTGATTTGACTAACGTTGACCCAACGCAGGATCAGATCTCATCAAGTGTACCAGCTGCTGTAACTAAAGTCAAGCGACCAATGCTCAATATGTTGCACAAACAGTGTGAGGCTCTCTGCCCACAATTAATCCTCTAATCTCAATCAGTGGGCGATTAATTTAACTAAACAAGTTTATTAAATCCAATCTGGTTTATAAGAATTTTATTTTTTTTTTAAACCGCAGAAGCTTAAAGATATCAGAAACTTAAAGATTTCAGCTGGTATCTTAAAGTTATTCATTTATAAGAATATTGATTCTTATGTACAAAACCAGACTTGAGCAACCTAAGATCAACTGTCCAAAAACATAGACTATCAGCTGGTGTTTATTCTTCCTACTGCTGACCCATCGTCTAGGTAGTTATCTCTCGCTACTCTTGGTTACTCCCCACTAGTTCCTTCCTCCTGTTGTCATGCACACATACCAAACAAAACAACAGCCGGATAAACTCCGGTGAGAATTATCTCAGTATAATCAGCAGGTATAAAAAGATAACAGACTCAATACATATCGAAGCATAATAATTATAAAATGAAATGCATCTTTCTCAGAATTGATTTCATTTCATCTCAATGCCATCAAGATTCGTATACGATCTTGACATGAATATTCATCTATCGACGTCGACTCTAACTTCGAAAATCAGGTCATCTCAGTCCTGGGCATTAGAATCAATTCAAATCTCGTCGTATGATGCAATTTCATGCAAAATAAAAGATCCACTACCTGTGATGGATCGACACATACATAACTCAAGTTCTAAATCAAGAACAGTATCAAACATGTATGTGATTTCATCGCGATAACTCAAGAAAACTCATTCTTGAGTAATCTAATCCCTGACTCTACTGTCAAATTATACCTTCGTTATTCTCTGTTTTCAAAGTACTTCACTCAAACTCTGTTTCAACACTTCTTGAGAACTTCACAGAATCAAAGTCCGATATCTGTAGTCAAGATGTTTATTCTTGAGTAATCTAATCCCTGACTCTACTGTCAAATTATACCTTCGTTATTCTCTGTTTTCAAAGTACTTCACTCAAACTCTGTTTCAACACTTCTTGAGAACTTCACAGAATCAAAGTCCGATATCTGTAGTCAAGATGTTCTCAATATTTCGAATTCAATCTTATTTATAGACAACGGTGTCTGTTTTTCTGCAGCATTTCCAACGTGTTCAATTCGAATTCCACGTGTCATGCTGAGTATTTATCAATCGTTGTAGGATAAACTCCCACCGCTTCGAATCCAGCTTCTTCGATCAGTAGGTAGAGCGTATCAACTGTTCTTTGTGGTATAAAGCAATTCTCGCGACTGATGCTACTAAGTCTCACGACTAGAAGCCGTAGCTATATTCCGTTGGTGTAATATTCAGTCGCAACAGAACCTGCTTTCACAACCAATCATTCGCAGCATAACCAGCTTTCTCAATCAGCTGTCATAGCTACACATAACAACCAGTCGCTGTATTTCAATATCAAAACGACGCTGTATCAATTAACCCAGACGACGACGTAATAGCCCAACAGCTGATTCCCGATCTCTACTGAAAGCACTCACCAGCTGGTCATACTAAAATATTTCATCGACTGGGCTCGCTTCTAATTCAAATGATGTCGTATCGTGGTTCCTGTGTCATGAAGTCGTGTTATTCTCAAACTGGGTAAATCAGCAGATACCACAAACTATCGACTGGTTCCTAATCTCTCTCTGCTGCTTCGGAAACCAACAGCTGGTTCGATCTAATAATCCAATGACTGGTTTCGCTAAGTTATTCAAAACGACATCGTATCGAGGTTCCTATTTCATAAGTTAAAATGATGTCGCATTGCTCCCTCTGCTGGAACCAAGTTTCACACTTGTATCGACTGATTTGCGTTCATTATTAAAACGACAACGTCGCACCTACGTCATCAAACAGTCGACACACTAACAAACCAACAGGTGCATACACCAGCAGGTGCGTAAGGAACTCTCGCTGCTGGTTCCCAAGTGAATAAACCAGCAGGTTCACAAAGAACTCTCGCTGCTGGTTCCCATGTGCATAACAGTAACCTACACGTGGCGCTTCTTTATTGAATCTTGTATTTGCGCGTCTACTAGCAGCAGCAGCAATCCTTTCCCAACGACACAAATACGAGTAGGTAGCTACAATACTGTTGACTTTTGTTGACTTTGCTACAGTAACCTGCTGCTGATCGATTTTATCAAATTCTTTGCTTCGTCTGGTTCCCGATTACTTAGGAAATCCAACGACGCAAAATTCCTGAATCACACACCACTTCCAGAAGAAATCCGAGCTCATAAATTCAACTTCATCAAAAATCAATCATTTGGAACTTCAAATCACTAAATTTCAATGTAATAATTTCGGGCATTACAAACAGATCCCGCAACACACCAAGTGACATCTGATGCACAAAATGCGAGAACATCTCAACTGGTTTCTGGATCGAATCTGGAGCACGGATCTTATCAATTGACATCAATAATCCAGAAGCGATCATCCAGCCAGATATTCAAATGGAACAAGGAGCAAATCCAATTGGATCTGATCTCCGGTGGAATAGAAATCATCCACTTGAGCAGGTCATAGGCAACATTAACTCACCTGTTTGCACACGAAGCCAGCTTATGCATGATCATTTTGATTCAGCATTCATATCACATATAGAACCAAAACAAAATAGATGAAGTCTTAGCAGACCCAAGCTAGGTAGATGCAATGCAAGAAGAACTAAATCAGTTTAAGCGAAATAATGTTTGGAAACTTGTACCTAGACCTTCTAATCATTCAGTGATTTGAACTAGATGGGTCTTTAGGAACAAACTGAATGAAGATGGAGTAGTAACAAGAAACAAGGCTAGATTAGTTGCTCAGGGCTTTAGGCAAATAGAAGGAATAGACATTGATGAAACCTTTGCACATGTAGCTCGATTAGAAGCCATTCTCATGTTCTTAGCATATGCTGCATTTAAAGATTTTAAGGTTTTTAAAATGGATGTTAAGAGTGCATTTCTTAATGGCATCTTAACAGAGGAAGTGTATGTTGCACAACCTCCTGGCTTCGTAAATCATACATATCCAAATTATGTTTATAAATTGGATAAATCTCTATATGGGTTGAAGCAAGCACCCAGAGCTTGGTATGATACACTATCTAAGTTTCTTATTGAGAATGATTTCACTATAGTCACAGTTGATAAGACGCTTTTTAAATTTGTGAAATATGATCATGTCCTGTTAGTGCAAATTTTTGTTGATTACATTATATTTGGGTCAACTAACCCCAAACTATGCCAGAAATTTTCTAAGTTGATGAAGGACAAGTTTGAGATGAGCATGATGGGAGAGCTGACATTCTTTCTTGGATTACAAGTTAGACTGCTTGACAATAGAATCTTCATAAATCAAGCAAAGTATACGAAAGAACTGCTAAAGAAATTTGGGATGGATAACTGTTCAGCAGCAGCAACCCCAATGAGCTCCTCAATAAAATTGGACAAAGAAAAAGCTGGATCTGCCACTGAGGTATCTCTATATCATGGTATTATAGGCTCCCTTCTTTACTTAACTGCTAGCAGACCAGACATCATGTTTGCTGTCTGTATGTGTGCTAGATTTCAAGTGGAGCCAAAACAATCTCATTATATTGCTCCAAAGCGTATACTGAAATATCTTAAAGGAACTTCCCATGTGGGTCTTTGGTATCCCAAAGACTCAAGCTTTCAACTAATTGGTTACAGTGATGCAGACTACGCAGGATGTAGAGTTGATCATCGAAGCACCAGTCGTACGTGTCAATTCTTGGTAGATCTCTTCATTTCCTGGTTTAGTAAGAAGCAGACATCTATTGCAACGTCCACAGCTGAAGCAGTGTACTTAGCGGAAGGAAGCTGCTGTGCTCAGATCTTATGGATACAACACCAGCTAAAGGACTATGGCATTGATGCTTCTGAAGCACCTATTCTCTGTGACAACACCAGTGCCATCGCGATTACTAAAAATGAAGTGCTGCACTCTAGAACAAAGCACATCGACATCAGGCATCATTTCATAAGAGATCATGTACTCAAGAAGGACGTCAAGTTGGAGTATGTGTCGACTGATCAGCAAGTAGCTGACATCTTCACAAAGCCTCTACCAGACGCTAAGTTTTCTTATTTTAGAAATATGTTGGGTCTCTTAGAACTGTCTTGATTTGTCTCTAATCTAACAATTTGCAGGTTGAAAAGCTTCTGTATGTATCATATCTGAGTCTACTGTTCAGGGGAACACCATGGATTTTCAGATCTGATAAAATTTCAGACTTGGTAAGTCTCAGCTTTAGGGGAAACGAGAGATCTGAATTAATAAGTGCTGAGTCAGCTGAATATGTGAGATCTGGATACACTCAGATGTCATGTATACATAGTTGATGCTTATCCATGATCAGATCTCATAATACCCCTGCTGATACATAAAACAGATCTTAAGGTTGTGACGTGTTAATTATTTGGCGCTAGTTATCTCTTTTACCTTTTCACCCTCGCGGTTAAAATTTCAAATCATTTTAAAATCTTTTTAAATTCTTTTCACAATATTTTCAAAATCCTTTAAAATTATAATCGCGCCAACGGATGATTGACACGTGTTGTCATCATACGAAACGTCACATTCACATTCTCTCACAGTTTCACATTCTTGTTTTACATTACATCATTTCTACTCTCAGTTATCTCACTTTGCGCAAATTACTTTCAAGCTCTCGTGCATTTATGCTCTCTTGTGTTCTCTGTTTGCAAATTATTTTCCTCTCAGGCGTTCTTTTATTCATTATACTATCAGAATTGTCTTCAGAATTCATCACCAACGCTCTGCAGATCAACTTCGATTCCTTTTTGGAGATTCAGGATAATGAGGGTATGGTCCAAATGTTCCGAGCCCTAGAGGCTACTGGGCTTAGAGGTTTTCTAGAATGTCCCTCTGTGTTGTATGAGCAGGAATTAGAACAATTTTTTGATACAGCTATGGTGCAATTTGTTGATATTACTTGTGCTGTCTCCGGGAAGTATGTAGCAATTTTTAAGGATAGATTTGCCGGCATCTTCAATCTGCCCACTGATGGGTTAACCGATTTGTCAGAAGTGCCGAACGATTTGGTTTTGCAGTCAAGAACTCTGTTCTCTACATCTGGTAAGCCTGTTCCGTTCTCATGCAAGAAGAGGATGATGAAATATGAGTTTCGTTTGTTGAACGATATCTTGGAAAAATCTATTACTGTGAAAATGGGTTCTTTTGATGTTGTATCCCACGAAAGATTTTTAATGATGACGGATATTCACTTTGGGATTAAGGTCAATTGGAGCAAAATTCTTTTTGAGGTTTTGAAGGAGATGGCAGACAGAACGACAAAAAGAGCCAAGGGTTTTGCGGCTCAAATTTGTGTTCTTCTGAAGGGCGACCCCGTTGTTACTTTGGGAGAGGCGAAGATCTTCCATCTCTTGAAAATTATTTCTACAAAGATGGTAAATACTTACGTTGCCACGATTAAAACAATCGATGCTCATGGAGAAACTAATGAGCCTGAAGTGGCCAAAGTCACAATTGTTAAGAGGAAGCATGTATCCAAAAATAAATCTGCTTCGACTGTTGATAAGGATGCAGATGTTGCCCACGTGGAAGTGACTGCTGAAAAAGCTGTGTCAAAGAAGCGACCAGCTGCTGTTTCTGAGGCAACTGTTGTCAAGAAGAAAAGGACAACATCTAGGAAAGCAGTTCCCAAAGAAAAATATCTGGCTATTGTATCAGTAGCACTAGATGTTGTACCAATTCAGACTGTTGACCCTATTTCTGCTATGCCAGCTGCTCATATTCCTGCACCTAAATGAAAAGCACCAAAGAGAAAGCTGAGGTTGACCGCTGATTCTGATGATGAAATTTTTGAAAAGGAGTCTGCTGTGGAGACAGTTGTAGTGGAACAGAAGGAGCAGACATCTATTGATGACGTCGAAACTATCATTGAAGAAGTGATTGCTGCAACCACTAAGTTTGAAACAGACATAGCAGAACAAGTGGAACCTAGGTCTGAAGATATAACAGTGGAGATCTCTGAGTAATCTTTGTTTATTGAGGATCTCTTGCTACAGATTCCGGGGGATGCCAAGTTGCCATCTGTCCTTGCTGCTGAACCAACAAAAATAAAATTAGGACTTGGGATCCAGATTCCAGGAGTGACCGGAATGGATCAGTACAAAGCCAGTCTTCCACAAATTGCTGCTACTGACAAGGGGAAGGAGCCTCTTGTGGTAGAAACTATTCAAGGGCATCCGGCCCGAGAAATTTTCTCTTTAATCTATGCAGATATCGAGTTTCTTATCCAGTTGCGAGAACAGGTGATTGAAGAGGTGGCTACTTTCTTCAATTCTTTCAGTATTCGCAAACTTCCACTTTTAGGATCCCTTGAGGCGATTGCTGCTAAAGAGGAAAAAGTTCTGAATTGGGGAGAGACAGATTCCGTGCAGATAGCTCTTCAGCGGAGGGTGTATATTGTTTCGAAGCATAGGAGTTGCTTCTACACAAATTTTTAGAGGCTAGAAGGCATAATTTTGTATCTTGTACGCCCACTATAGCTATTGACCTCAAAGTCTTGGAATTTCTCACTGCCGCTCATCATTTTTCATTAAAATTTTTGCTGAGGCAAGTAAAGGAGCATAAGCTGGAGTGGACACGGCCTTCCAATTCACTTTTGTTTGAAGGAGACAACATTGCTCGCGGTTACTTCATTCCAAGAAATCATCGAACTATTTTCTCTACCTGCTGGATTAGAACAAAGATGTTGGTTGATGGATCTTGGCTAATTGTTGAAGGGGTTGATTATTGGAGACCCATTATGAGGCCTGTTGATTCTCGCAATTGGGAACTGCTGCCTAAGCGTCCTTATATTGATGACCTCGCTCCTCTTTGCGCCTTCATAGATCCCATCCAAGACATTGATTCAAGAGCACCCTTCTCCAAAATTGTTCGTGATCTCTGGGCTGAAGTATTTGTAGGTGTTGTACAGTTCTCTTTGATTGGAAGTTTGCGCTCTGTTAGTATAATTAACCGTTGCTGATATATTGTCGACCCTTTTGTAAATATTGAGGAAATTCCAACAGGTTTTCGAGGATTGTTTCAGCGTGGTCTCAATACCAACAGTTTCGATACTTTTTTGGATTATTTTATTGAACAGCATGAGGAATAGATTTTACAAGAAGATGAGTCTTCTTCTTCTGATGATTCAGTAGTTTACCGTTCTCCCTCTCTTGATGCAGAACCCCGTGTACAGATTTCACATTGTAGATATTGCCTCAGTTCTTACAGATTCTGTTCTTCTTTCTCCGTGAAATTCAGATATCTCTTTGCTTTCTCCGCATCAGAGTTCATCTTTTGCTTCCTCTATGCACTTTACAGATGACATTCTTCAGGGCACAGACACTGCTGTTGAACAGATTCTTGTACCTTCTCCTGCTGCTACTACTATAGATATCAATGAACAGTTTACACAGCTTCGGACTTCTATTTCTGAGATTTATATCAAGCATCTGCGAACATAAAGCAAAATTGGCGATCTCGAGAATGCTATCTTTTCAAAGATCGATACTCGTGAGAAAGATGCTGCCGATGCTCGTATTGAACAAGACCAATCATTTCGAGGCCTTATTAAAAATATTCGGCAAGGAGTTCAAACTGAAACAGCTGCCTTATCGATTGAAATGCATGAATTTAAGAAGGCAGTCCGTGCTCAAAATTCTTTTGTAACGACTAATTTGGCAGATCTTCATAAGGAAGTCAAGGATCTCAAAGCTGATTTATCTAAGGAATTTGATGACAAATTGGCTGTTATTCGCAATGATCTACTGGAGTTCTGAGTGGAAACACAGGGGCAATTAGCTTCCCTTGGTACTAATCTTGATGAACTCATAGCCTTTGTCACTAAGGGCCGTGATGACAAAAAGGGGGAAGTAAGTAGCAGCCATGGCTGAGATCAGCCTGTGAGGATTGAGAAATTCGAATAGTGATTAATCAGTTTTGCTTAGGATTAGTCACGACATTTTAGGGATTTAGAATTTCAGATTTTGAGGAATTGTAGTGAAGTTTGGTTTGTGAAGTTCAGACTTTTGGAATTGGATTTCAGCAGTTGGATTTTGCTAGGGGGAAATGATCCCAGTAGTGTTTCAACAGTAAGGTTTATCGCTGGGAGAAGTAAAGCCAGCAGAGTTTTTATGCAAAGGCTTGCGGGCAATTCAGCTGTTGGTATTTCAGAATTAGCGTGATCAGTTGTGAGCTATTACGTGAGGAATTCAGCAGTGAGTTGCATGAGCATTCAACTGTTGGTTTTTCAACAGTGGCGTAATAAGATGTCAGCGCTAGTCAACTCAGCAGGGAGTGTGTAGCGGGAAGCAGCAGTTAGGGTTAACGCGTGTGCGAGCAGCTGTCAAGTGTTGGTCAACAGCTGGGTCGACTGCTGATGTTCTAGCGCTAATCAGTCGTTGCCTTTGCGAGGGATCTGATTCAATCAACTGATCAGCTGTTGTTTTGAGTGACCAGGTGCTGGTAGTGAGGTGTCTTCGTTTTACCTTTGTTAGCGGGAACTCTAATACGTCCTCGTTTGAGTTATTTAGCGTTTCAGCTGTTGGCCGTTTTGAGAGGGATCTGTCATCAGCTGTTGAAGCGCTGCGGTGCCGTTTTAATTAGTCGGTGCGACTTCGTTTCCATGTCCCGTTGTGTAGTGCAACGTCTGATTGTTTCAACTGATTCGGTTGAAGGGAAACACTGGCTTCAGTCGTAAAACTCCTACTGTAGCGCCTGATTTTGTGAACAGCAGCTGTTGTAGTGGAGATATATAGATATGTGTTGAGTGACACTTAGAATTATTAAGAGCCCGACATTTCTTATCTTCATCTTCGAAAATATCGATAGCTACTGTTCACCCGAACAATTCTTCCCTAGATTTCTGTCGATTCCATTTTGAACGAGATTGGTGGCGCTGGATTCTCCTTGAGTTGCTCTTTCGATTGATACTTGCTAGGAGGCTTGAGTCGGCGTTGGAGAGAAGCACGAAGAACGTATTTGTTCGAAGATTTTCGTGAGATCTGAACCGTGTGTTCTTTGGTTCTTCTAGAAGCTTGAGTAAGTGTTTCCAACTAGTTTTAAGTTTAGTTTCAGATGTTAATCCTGCGTAGAACGGTAGAACTGGAATTTAGTTCTCGGCCGTAGGTACTAAGCGGATTCGACTTAGTGTTGAGCTGATATATATTAGATGTTGTAACAGATTTAAGGTGCAGGATAGCTTCTACCGAGGTTGAGGAGGTCAGGAGAAAGATGATTTGCTTTGGCAGAGTTCTGCCCTGCCTTTGAGAAATCTGTTGAGTTAGATTGAAGCTGTGATGTACGAATTCTGCAGATCTAACAGCTTTGAGCGTGGACATGGCTGTATTTCGTGTTATGAATTCTGTGTTGAATTGATTGCTGAATTACGTGAACAGAGTTTACCTGATTTGGCTATTTATGTTCTGTTTTCACGTATTGTTATTGTATGCATTTAGAATTGATTATTGAATGACATTCATGAATACATCTTGAGCCAGATTGATTGATTGATGTCCTGATTAAGAGCCACGTTGTGACTGGCTGACAGATGTGTCGTGCCCAAAAAGTCCAATGCTATAATCAGAGTGGTGACTGCCGGATTCGAGTTTCTACCACCGAGCTGTGATGGCTGACGAGCCCCGAAGATCACGGACCGATGATTTCCTCGGTTGATGGGTATAGAGGCTCGAATTGAGTTGATTTTCCGGTTGATACACTGATTTTGATTACCGATTCCTTGACAGCCTCATGCATTTCATAACTTGATTTATAGCATGTTGCATGACTTGCTGTTTTTAGATGGCTCTTCGTACTGAGGGTTGACCTCGTATTTCTTTTTCTGCTTTTGTTGTTTGGGTCTGTGTTACCCATTTGTAGGATCTACAGGTAACCAAGCAGGACCGAGTGGAGTTCCAGCTGGTCGATCCCCATTCCCTTGAGTCCCAGTTATACATTGTATTATGTATTGAATCAGGGAATGCCCTGTGTTTTTATGTATTGGGGATCTGTATCTGATTTGATATTACCTGTTTTTGAATGAGTTTGATTTAACTCGTATTTTGATTATTGATATTTTTAATGACGATTTGAGTTCAGGCCCAAATTATTTCGAAAATTTTTAAGCCCTGTTTTACGCTTCCGTGATTATGTGCTTAATTGTGCGGTAATATTTGTTGATTAGCACGGGGCTGGACATTTTTGGTATCAGATCTTAAACTGGGATAAGCTCGTCCTCTTTTGATCACACTCGAGTCTAGGCACAGACTTTTGATTTGATTTTTGATTGACTCTGTGGCTTATGTGATTATGTTATCTGTGTCTTGATATCTGCTAGTAGTCTTACCTTGAGAATGGTTTAGATGCCTCCGAGGAGAGGTAGAGGTAGGACTACTAGACGTACCGCATAGGAGTCTAGGGCCTCGGATAGTGATGAGGGCAATCAACAGGTTGAGGATGTCACGAGACATATAGGCGAGATGGAGCTAGTCTTAGCTAGGTTCCAACGGACGAACTCTCCGACTTTTGCTGCTGTTGAGGGTGGTGCGTTGGCCGAGAGTTGGCTAGGGCAGATGGAGGAGCTGTTTGATACTTTGGAGTACACTCCTGAGAATAGATTAAAGCTGGGACGTACCGCATAGGAGTCTAGGGCCTCGGATAGTGATGAGGGCAATCAACAGGTTGAGGATGTCACGAGACATATAGGCGAGATGGAGCTAGTCTTAGCTAGGTTCCAACGGACGAACTCTCCGACTTTTGCTGCTGTTGAGGGTGGTGCGTTGGCCGAGAGTTGGCTAGGGCAGATGGAGGAGCTGTTTGATACTTTGGAGTACACTCCTGAGAATAGATTAAAGCTGGCGGTGTTGCAATTGAGGGATAATGCGAAGCGCTGGTGGAGAGGTACTTCCCATATCTTACGTGAGAGTGGGGCTGTGATTACTTGGGAGAGCTTCTGTGTCGCGTTCCGGAAGGAGTATACCTCGGAGTCCTACTACAGCAGTCGAGATCGCGAGTTTGATAATCTGAAGCAAGGGACGATGAAGGTGGCTGAGTATGCCAGGCAGTTTTCTTCTCTTCTGATGTATGTGCCACACGTAGCCAACCAGGAGAGGACGAAGAGGAACAAGTTCATGAAGGGACTGAGGCCTGATTTGTTCATCGTATGTTGACGATGTGAATCGAGCGGTTGACATTGAGGACAGTTTGTTGGAGGCAGAGGCTCCGGTTCATACGACGTCTGGATGTGCTTTTCAGCCGATGCAAATTATGTCGCAGTCGTTCCAATCTCCTCAAGGGTCGCAGAAATCAAATCGCCAATAGTTTAGACCTCGAGGGAAGCATTTCAAGAAGAAGGCGAATTCGAGTTCCTCTGGTTCTGTGAGTTCTGGTAGCAGTGGTTCTGGTAGTATGTCTTTTGGACAGTGCGGGGGGAAGAATCCGAATTCACAGCGTCATGGAGTTCAGGGGTCTTGTCGTAACTGCGGACAGTCTGGACACTATATTAGAGTGTGTCCATTGTTGAGGGGACATACTTCAGTTCCTTCGCAGCAGGGTACGGCTGGTGGTTTTTCACAGAGACCGCAGTTTCCTGTTCCGACCCAGCGATCTAGATTTCAACCCCATGAATCGTCTAGGTTTGGAGGATCTTCTAGACCTCAGTTTCAGATACTGCAGCAGGCCCGGGTGAATGCCTTGTCGGGGGAGCAGGCTGAGGAGACACCTGGTATGTTTATCACAGGTACATGTTCTGTAATGCCCGGAATCATTAAGAAGAGGATTAGTTTAGCATTCCGACATTTAAGAATGGATGAAGTTTGATTATGAGCTCGGATTTCTTCTGGAAGTGTTGGGTGATTAAGGAACTGTGTATCGTTAAATCGCGCTAAGTGTGAGAACCAGACGAAGTAACCAGGCGACGCGATTTGATAAAATCAGCAGCAGGTTACTGTAGCTCGCGACTGGTTGAATTTTGAGATTCAGTTGAAGCGTGAAGCGTTATTCTTGGTTACAGCTGGAAGCAGACGCGCGAATACAAGGGTCAATGAGAAAGCGCCACGTGTTGGTTACTATACGAAGAATCAGCAGCAAGAGTTCCATACGCATCTGCTGGTTTATGTACCTGCTGGTTATTGATGTATCGGCTGGTTGATGATGACGTAGGTGCGACGTCGTCGTTTTGGTAATAAATGCAAACCAGTCGAGGTGAGAATGGTTCCAGCCGAGAGAGCAATGCGACATCGTTTTGACTTATAAACAGGAATCTCGCTACGATGTCGTTTTGTATGCATTAGTGATCAGTCGATGGATTGTTGTATCTGCTGATTACTCAGTCGAGGGAACAATGCGACACCGTTTTGATTATAAAACAAGAAATCTTGATACGATACCGTTTCGAATAATGTTGCGAAATCAGTCGTTGGATTATTAGAGCGACCAGCTGCTGGTTTCGTTTAATCGAAGTAATACCAGCTGAGAACACGTTACGACGTCGTTGAGATTAATTATAATGACATCGTTTTGAATTTCGAAGTGTTGCGACTGAATTCTTGTTGCGACTGGTTGTTATTGCTGGTTGTTGCTTCTGCTGAATGACAAGAGAATGATATTCGAACAGCAACTGAGGAAGATCAACAGCAGTTGAGGAATCTGTTTACCGTTATACACTTTCGAAGCGGTGGGAGTATATCCTGTTTGAATACTCAGCGTGACACGTGGAACTCGAATTGAACACGTTGGAAATGCTGCAGAACCACAGAGATCGTTGTCTATAAATAAGAGTGAATTCGAAATGTTGAGAATATCTTGATTTAGTTATCAATTTGTGATTCTGCGAGTATCTCAGGAAGTGAGGAACAGAGCTTAAGAACTGAGTATCACAGGTAGTGGATCTTTTATATTTGCATGAGATTGCATATTGAAGAGAATTGAATTGATTCTAATGCCCAGGACTGAGTTGGCCTGATTTTCGAAGCCGGAGATGGTTTCGATAGATGAATATTCATGTCAAGATCGGATACGAATCTTGATGGCGTCGAACTGATATGGAATCAATTCTGAGATTGAAGAAGAGAACTAGAATCATTTCATTACATTGCATCTGTTTTACAGTGATAAACTGTTATGCATTTTAATGTTATTATTCGTACCTGATGATTATATTGAGATGATTCTCACCGGAGTTTATCCGGCTGTTGTTTTGTTTTGTATGTGTGCATGACAACAGGAAGAAAGAACTAGTGGGGAGCAACCACGGGAAGCGAGAAATAACTACCTAGACGCTGGATCAGCAGCAGGAGGAATAAACACCAGTTGATAGTCTAGATGTTTGGACAGTTGGTCTTAGGTTGCTCAAGTCTGGTTTTGTATATAAGACACAAGCGTGTACTAGTGAACTTATCTTGTAACCGCTGTAAACCATGAAGTATTTGTATAAATGAATAGTATTTACGTTACCAGCTGAACCCTTTATGCTTCTGCTGGATTGAATACACTTCTGCTGGTTGAAAATTTTTTTTTTACGTAACTTGTAAATGAACCAGAGTAGCTTAACTAAACGTGTTTAGTTTAGATTAATCACCCACTGATTAAGATTAGAGGATTAATTGTGAGCTGAGGTTTATCCGGCTGTTGTTTTGTTTTGTATGTGTGCATGACAACAGGAAGAAAGAACTAGTGGGGAGCAACCACGGGTAGCGAGAAATAACTACCTATACGCTGGATCAGCAGCAGGAGGAATAAACACCAGTTGATAGTCTAGATGTTTGGACAGTTGGTCTTAGGTTGCTCAAGTCTGGTTTTTTATATAAGACACAAGCGTGTACTAGTGAAATTAGCTTGTAACCGCTGTAAACCATGAAGTATTTGTATAAATGAATAGTATTTACGTTACCAGCTGAACCCTTTATGCTTCTGCTGGATTGAATACACTTCTGCTGGTTGAAATTTTTTTTTTTTTACGTTAACTTGTATATGAACCAGAGTAGCTTTACTAAACGTGTTTAGTTTAGATTAATCACCCACTGATTAAGATTAGAGGATTAATTGTGAGCTGAGAGCCTCACAACAGGTGGTATCAGAGCGTTACTACATCAGTGAGATTTTTGAACCAGATGAGTGGGGTAGATCGAGTTCTTCCTGATTGTTTAGATTATGAATTGCATGCTTGTGTTGTATATGTCTTACTGCTTTTGAATTTATATCACATGATTCTTGTGAATAAATGGTAAGAATATACCGAAGAATTATGAGAATTACATACTTTGGAAGTGATTAACAGCATGTATTGAGTGAAGTATGAATCAGCACTCGATCTCTTGAGCAGCAGTACATTGATGTATGCTAATCAGAGGAGGGACTGAGATTGATTTGTTATTTCTTGATGAGAAATGATAAACACGTCTGTTTGATTCCTAGATATGCATCCTCGAAGAACCACGAATCGGCAGACAGAGCAGGGTAGTACCTCTACTGAGGTTTTGAATGCAGCTGCTACTCCAATGGAGACTTTGTTGAAACGATTCCAGTCGTTTAAACCACCGACATTGACAGGAACAGAAAGTTCTATTGATTGTGAAAACTGGTTGGAAGATATTGAGCAGTTGTTCGAATCACTTGATTACACTGATGAGCGTCGGGTGAAACTGATTATACACCAGTTGCATGGTATTGGGAAAAGCTGGTGGGTGGCAACAAAGAAAGCACTGGAAAATCAGGGTACTGTGGTTACGTGGGCAGTATTCCGAACAGCTTTCTATCAACGGTTCTTCCCAGTTTCATATAGGAAGGATAAAGGAGCGGAATTTGCGAACTTGCGACAAGGGCAGTTGAATATAGAGGATTACGTTGCCAAGTTCACAAGTTTACTGAAATTTGCGCCACATGTTGCTATGAGTGATGAAGCGCAAGCGGATCAATTCATTAATGGATTGAATCCAGATGTATTTACCATGGTAAATACTGGAAGACCAAATACTTTTGCTGATGCGTTGAACCGGGCAAAAGGAGCAGAAGCTGGATTGCTAAGGCAGCGAAGAGCACAATTTGTGCCATCAGCAGCCAAAGCAGCAGAGAACCCACATATGCCACCACCCCCTCGCTTTGATGCTGGAAGAAGCAGCAGTGAGAAAAAGAAAAATTTCTTTAAAGGAAAAGGAAAACAATTTAAATGATCTGGAACCACCAGTTCTTCCAGCTCGAGCGATTTTAAACAAATGAAAACTGGACAACAAGCTGGCGATTATTGTACCAAGTGTGGAGGGAGAAATGCCACAGAACAATGTAGAGGAGTGTCTGGCCTCTGCCGTATTTGTAATCAGCCGGGACATTTCGCAAGAATATGTCCTCAGCGTAATTCTGGGAATTTCCAGAATTCAGCAGCAGCAAGAACAATGCCAACACCAGAACGGCAAGCCTCCTCTGTACATTCTTACCAACCCCAAAATCCACAACAAAGTAGACAAGGAGGAAGCCAGGCAGTGAGACAACCTCCTAAACAACAAGCCAGAGTGTTTGCATTAACCGAGGAGCAAGCACAAGCAGCCCCAGACGATGTTATTGCAGGTAACTGCTACTTGTGCAACTTTCCAGCTTATGTATTAATTGATACTGGTGTATCACACACCTTTATCTCTGAGAATTTTGTTGTATCACATAAGTTGTCTGCTGAACCCTTAGCTGAAATAGTATCGGTTTCTTCACCTCTGGGGAAAGGAATGTTATCGATCACTGCTGTTAGAAATTGTGTGTTACAGTTTGAGGGTCACACAATTGAAATTGATTGTGTTGTGCTCGGATTATCTGATTTTGATTGTATCATGGGCATAAATACGTTAACCAAGTATAGAGCAATAGTAGATTGTTTTCAGAAGGTGGTTCGATTCAAACCAGAAAACGCTGATGAGTGGAAATTCTATGGTAAGGGATCACGAGCCAGAATTCCTTTGGTCTATGCTATTACCATGAATAATCTACTGCAGAAAGGAACGGAGGGATTTCTGATTTATGCAATAGATACAAAGAAAAGTAGCCCGAATCTGGTTGATATACCAGTGGTTTGCGAGTTTGCTGATGTTTTTCCTGATGAGATCCCGGGATTACCTCCATATCGAGAGGTAGACTTCAGCATTGAATTGATGCCAGGTACACAACCAATATCAAAAGCACCATACCGAATGGCACCAATTGAGTTAAAGGAATTGAAAGACCATTTGGAGGACCTTCTCACCAAGGGATACATTAGACCAAGTGTTTCTCCTTGGGGTGCTCCAGTATTATTTGTGCGCAAGAAAGATGGATCAATGAGGCTATGTATTGAATACCGGCAACTGAACAAGGCAACGGTAAAGAATAAATATCCATTGCCACGAATAGATGATTTATTTGATCAATTGCAGGGATCGACAGTGTATTCAAAGATCGATTTGAGATCAGGATATCATCAATTGCGAGTAAGAGATGAAGACATAAATACCGGCAACTGAACAAGGCAACGGTAAAGAATAAATATCCATTGCCACGAATAGATGATTTATTTGATCAATTGCAGGGATCGACAGTGTATTCAAAGATCGATTTGAGATCAGGATATCATCAATTGCGAGTAAGAGATGAAGACATATCACAGACTGCCTTCCGAACAAGATACGGTCACTATGAGTTTGTGGTTATGCCTTTTGGACTGACTAACGCACCAACAGTGTTCATGAGTCTAATGAACCGAGTCTTTCAAAGATATCTTGATTATTTCGTGATTGTATTTATTGATGATATTCTAATCTATTCGAAGAATTTGAATGATCATGCAAATCATCTTCGAACAGTTTTGCAGACTTTGAGAGATGAGAAATTGTATGCTAAACTGTCGAAATGTGAGTTTTGGTTACAACGAGTTGTATTTCTTGGGGATATTATCTCTGGAGATGGTATTTCAGTTGATCCCAGTAAGACAGAGGCAGTGATCAATTGGCCTAGACCAAAATCTGTGCCGGAAATTCTAAGTTTTATGGGTCTTGCAGGGTATTACCGAAGGTTTATTCAAGATTTCCCAAGTATTGCAAAGCCTATAAATCAGTTGACACAGAAAAATGCACCCTTTGTTTGGTAAGAGGCATGTGAGAATAGTTTTCTTGAATTGAAGAAGAGATTAACTACTGCACCAGTGTTAACAATTCCCGTGGGTACTGGTGGATTTGTCGTGTATTGTGATGCATCTCACCAAGGATTGGGGTGTGTTTTGATGCAGCGAGGTCATGTGATTGCATACGCCTCAAGACAGTTAAAACCGCATGAAATTCGATATCCAATTCATGATCTTGAATTGGTAGCTATCGTGTTTGCATTGAAGATATGGCGACATTATTTGTATGGCGAGAAATTTGAGATCTTTTCTGATCATAAGAGTCTGAAGTATCTATTTTCCCAGTCAGAATTGAATATGAGACAACGAAAATGGCTGGATTTATTGAAAGATTTTGATTATGAGATCAAATATTATCCAGGGAAATCGAATGCAGCAGCTGATGCTCTGAGTAGGAAGATTTGTGCTTTATCTTTGACTACAATCGGGGTTTCTAAATTGATAGAAACTTGCTGCATTTCTGGGTATGTATTTGAAACAGAAAGAAAAACAATGAGAATTTGTGCTATCAGTGTTGAACCTGAACTGCTGATTCGAATTAAAGAAGCACAAAAGAGAGATTTGAATATCCAGAAATCGATTGAACTAGTAAAGTCTGGACATCAATCTGAATATCAAATCAGTACTGATGAGGTATTGTATGTGAATAGCAGACTTGTTGTTCCAGATATTAAGGAGTTGAAAGACCAGATTTTGAGTGAAGCCCATCGAACCAAATTCAGCATTCACCCTGGTGGCAGGAAAATGTATAACGATTTGAAGAAACAATACTGGTGGAAACAAATGAAGGCTGATGTGACTGAATTTGTTTCAAAGTGTTTGAACTGCCAGCAGGTGAAAGCGGAAAGAAAGAAACCCGCTGGTTTATTACAGAGTCTATCAGTTACTGAATGGAAATGGGATCACATTTCCATGGACTTTGTAACGACATTGCCAAAATCATCCCGAGGTTGTGATGCAATTTGGGTAATTATCGATAGGTTGACAAAATCTGTGTGTTTTATTCCTTATCGAATGACCTATCGACATGATCAAATGGCAGATCTTTATGTTCGAGAAGTGGTAAGATTGCATGGAGTACCAAAATCGATTGTCTCTGATAGAGATCCCAGATTTACTTCTCATTTTTGGAGTAGTTTACAGCAAGCGCTGGGTACAAAGCTACATCAAGCACTGCTTATCATCCTCAAACTGATGGGCAATCTGAAAGAACAATTCAGACACTTGAATATATGCTTAGAGCAGTGGTACTAGAGTTTGGTATGTCATGGCAAGATTCAGTACCGCTGGTGGAATTTTCATACAACAACAGCTATCAAACCAGCATTGAAATGGCTCCGTTTGAAGCGTTGTATGGAAGGAAGTGTCGTTCGCCATTATACTGGGATGATGTTTCAGAAGTGGTTGAGTTGGGACCAGATTTGATTAGGGAAATGACTGAGAAAGTAAAGTTGATTCAGCAGAAGATGAAAACTGCGCAGCATAGGCAAGCCAAATATGCGAATACCAGACGTAGACCTTTGAATTTTGAAACAGGGGACAGAGTATTTTTGAAAATTTCTCCTTTTATAGGAACGATAAGATTTGGCAAACGAGGAAAATTGTCTCCTAGATTCATTGGTCCTTATGAAATTTTAGAGAAGATAGGTGATCTAGCGTATCGACTGGCCTTACCTCCATCTCTTTCGGGTATACATGATGTTTTTCATATATCTATGCTGAGAAAGTATATGCCTGATGCTTCTCATATTATTCCTGCTGAAGAAGCTGAGTTGGATGAAACTCTGAGTTATTTTGAACAACCAATTCAGATTCTTGATCGGAAAGAAAAACAACTTCGAACGAAGGTGATTCCATTGGTGAAGATTCAATGGAATCGACATGGCGTTGAAGAAGCAACGTGGGAAGTGGAAGATGATATGAAACAACGATTCCCTTATCTCTTCCAATAAGGTTAGCTCTTGTTCAGCATCAATTTTCTCCTTATATTCCATGTACATATAGCGACTGCTGATGAGTTCGAGGACGAACTCGAATCTTAGAGGGGGAGAAATGTAATGCCCGGAATCATTAAGAAGAGGATTAGTTTTGCATTCCGACATTTAAGAATTGATGAAGTTTGATTATGAGCTCGGATTTCTTCTGGAAGTGTTGGGTGATTAAGGAACTGTGTATCGTTAAATCGCGCTAAGTGTGAGAACCAGACGAAGTAACCAGGCTACGCGATTTGATAAAATCAGCAGCAGGTTACTGTAGCTCGCGACTGGTTGAATTTTGAGATTCAGTTGCAGCGTGAAGCGTTATTCTTGGTTACAGCTGGAAGCAGACGCGCGAATACAAGGGTCAATGAGAAAGCGCCACGTGTTGGTTACTATACGAAGAATCAGCAGCAAGAGTTCCTTACGCATATGCTGGTTTATGTACCTGCTGGTTATTGATGTATCGGCTGGTTGATGATGACGTAGGTGCGACGTCGTCGTTTTGGTAATAAACGCAAACCAGTCGAGGTGAGAATGGTTCCAGCCGAGAGAGCAATGCGACATCGTTTTGACTTATAAACAGGAATCTCGCTACGATTTCGTTTTGTATGCATTAGTGATCAGTCGATGGATTGTTGTATCTGCTGGTTACTCAGTCGAGGGAACAATGCGACACCGTTTTGATTATAAAACAGGAAATTTTGATACGATGCCGTTTCGAATAATGTTGCGAAATCAGTCGTTGGATTATTAGAGCGACCAGCTGCTGGTTTCGTTTAATCAAAGTAATACCAGCTGAGAACACGTTACGACGTCGTTGAGATTAATTATAATGACATCGTTTTGAATTTCGAAGTGTTGCGAATGAATTCTTGTTGCGACTGGTTGTTATTGCTGGTTGTTGCTTCTGCTGAATGACAAGAGAATGATATTCGAACAGCAACTGAGGAAGATCAACAGCAGTTGAGGAATCTGTTTACCGTTATACACTTTCGAAGCGGTGGGAGTATATCCTGTTTGAATACTCAGCGTGACACGTGGAACTCGAATTGAACACGTTGGAAATGCTGCAGAACCACAGAGATCGTTGTCTATAAATAATAGTGAATTCGAAATATTGAGAATATCTTGATTTCAGTTATCAATTTGTGATTCTGCGAGTATCTCAGGAAGTGAGGAACAGAGCTTAAGAACACTGACTGAAGTATTTTGAAAACATAGGAACGAAGGTATAATCTGACAGAAGAATCAGGAATTAGATTACTCGAGAATGATATTTCTTGAGTATTCCGCTGAAATCACATACATATTTGATTACTGTTCTTGATTTAGACTGTTCTTGATTTAGAACTTGATTCTAATGCCCAGGACTGAGTTGGCCTGATTTTCGAAGCCGGAGATGGTTTCGATAGATGAATATTCATGTCAAGATCGGATATGAATCTTGATGGCGTCGAACTGATATGGAATCAATTCTGAGATTGAAGAAGAGAACTAGAATCATTTCATGTTCTATCTTTGATTTTCCGGCAAGAGTTTTAATTGATACAGGACCGTCACACTCCTTTGTTTCTGCATGATTTGTGCATGAGTGTGGGTTGAGATTTATCCCACTGTGTGATGTCGTATCTGTATCTACTCCTGCTAGTGTGTGGGTGATGTCCAGTGAGAACGTGGTGGATAGTGTGATTCAATTTGATCAGAACGTGCTAGTGGTGAATCTGATTGTCTTGGAGATGAGGGATTTTGATTGCATCTTGGTAATGGATGTATTGTCTAGCTATAAGGCTATTGTTGACTGTTTCCATGGTGTATGAGATTTTGCTCCGATTCGGGTGAGAAGTGGGATTTCTACGGCATGGATTCGAGGTCGAAGATTCCACTGGTGTCTGCCATGGAGATGTTAGTCTGTTATCGCTGGATAATGCTGGATTTATGATCTATGCGCTTGACATTTCCCAAGAGTCACGATTTGAGTTGATTGACATCTCGATCTTCCGAGAGTTTCTCGACGTGTTTCTAGATGAGATTCCTGGATTCCCTCCTTGACGTGAGATCGAATTCAGTATCGCGTTGGTGCCCGACACAACCCCGATTTCTAGAGCTCCGTATCGGTTGGCGCTAGCAGAGTTGAAGGAACTCAAGGAATAGTTGAGAAACCTTCTGGAAAAAGGCTTCATCAGACCGAGTATGTCGCCGTGGGGAGCTCCGATTAATTTTTTGAAGAAGAAGGATGGATATATGAGGATGTGTGTTTATTTTAGACAGTTTACCAAAGCGACGGTGAAGAACAAGTATCCTTTGCCGAGGATTGATGACTTGTTCGATCATTTCAAGGATCGGTGGTGTACTCGAAGATTGATTTGCGGTCTGGCTATCACCAGTTGCGGATTAGAGACGCTGATGTGACGAAGACAGCTTTTCGGACGAGATATAGGCATTATGAGTTTCTTGTGATGCCGTTTGGGTTGACGAATGCCCAAGCTGTTTTCATGGATTTGATGAATCGCGTCTTTAGCGAGTACATCGATCGGTTCGTGATTGTCTTCATAGATGACATCTTGGTGTATTCGAGGAGTTTGAGAGAGCATAAGGAGCATCTAAGATTGGTGTTGCAAAGATTGAGAGACTCGCAGTTGTACGCCAAGTTCAGTAAGTGTGAATTTTGGCTTGATAGAATTATCTTTTTGGGTCATGTTATTTCAGCACAAGGAATTTCGGTGGATCCGAGTAAGGTCGAAGCAGTTCTTAACTGGGAGAGACCTAGGAATGTTTCCGAGATCCGTAGTTTCTTGGGATTGGCTGGCTATTACAGACGTTTCATCGAGAAGTTCTCCTCGATAGCCAGGCCTATGACTCATTTGACTCAGAAGGATAGGAAGTTTGTTTGGACTGATGAGTGCGAGTCTAGTTTTCAGATGTTGAAGGAGAAGTTGACTACTGCTCCTGTTTTGGCTCTACCGTCTGGATCTGGAGGATTTGTTGTATTCTCAGATGCTTCTCTGAATGGATTGATATGTGTTCTGATGCAGAACGGGTACGTGATTGCGTATGCGTCTCAACATTTGAAGCCTCACAAGACATGGTACCCCATTCAGGATTTGGAATTGGCTGCGATTGTGTTTGCCTTGAAGATTTGGCGACAATATTTATATGGTGAAGAAGTTGTGGTGTACACCGACCACAAGAGTTTGAAGTATATCTTCACGCACTCGGACTTGAATATGTGGCAGCGTCGTTAGATGTAGTTGCTCAAGGATTATAACTGTGAGAGTCAGTATCAGCCTGGGCGGATGAACTCAGTGGACGATGCTTTGAGTAGGAAAACCCAGCCTGCAATGTTAACATCCTAGAGAGTCTCGAGCATCTACGAGCAGTTGAGTACTTCTGGTTGGCGATTCCAGCCGGGTGATCAGTACTTCTTGGTTTCTTCGATTCGGGTTGAACCGTAGATTGACATTAAGGAAGCGTAGAGGACTGATCCCCATATCCATGAGTTGAGGATTAAAGCCCGAAGTGGTCATTCTGATGATTTTTCTGTTGCTTCTGATGGGTGTCTGATTTTTCGAAGGAGACTGGTGGTTCCGAACCTAATCGACTTGAAAGAAACTATCATGAATGAAGCGCATTGTAGTCGGTATAGTGTGCATCCGGGCGAGAGGAAGATTTACCATGCCTTGAAGTCTCACTACTGGTGGGCAGGTATGAAGAGCGACATTTCTGGTTTTGTTGCTAAGTGTTTGAATTGCCAGCAAGTCAAGGCTGAGAGGATGAGACCTGGTGGTTTGCTGCAGAGTTTAGAAGTGCCTCAATGGAATTGGGAGCACATCGCCATGGATTTTGTGACTCATTTACCTCGATCGAGTAGGGGATGTGATGCGTTTTGGGTGGTGATTGATCGACTCTCGAAGTCAGCCCATTTCATTCCCTATGATGTGAGGTGTTCGATGAAGAAAATGGCGAAGTTGTACATCGACCATGTGGTTAGATTGCACGGAGTGCCTGTTTCGATAGTTTCAGATAGAGATCCAAGGTTCACATCTCGTTTTTGGAAGAGTTTGCAGGCAGTGATGGGTTTGAGATTGGCTATGAGTACAGCCTATCACCCACAGACAGATGGTCAGTTTGAGCGGACCATTCAGACTTTAGAAGATATGCTGTGTTCAGTGGTGATGGATTTCAATGGTGGCTGGCAGTATTCCTTGTCCTTAGTCGAGTTTTCATATAACAACTTCTACCAAGTGACTATCGGGATGGCCCCATTTGAAGCTTTGTATGGTCGCAAGTGCAGATCTCCAATCTGTTGGGAAGTGGTTGGTGAGAAATAGCTTTCTTTTCCTGAGTTTGTGCAGCACATTATAGATCAGATTGATTTGATTCGGAGTAGGATGAAGGCTGCACAAGATAGATTTACCAACTATGCTAACCGAATACGTCGACCGTTAGAGTTTGAGGTTGGCGATCATGTGTTTCTTAAGATTTCTCCTTTCAAGAGTATTATGAGATTCAGATTTAAGGGCAAATTGGCTCGTGGATTCGTTGTTCCTTTTGAGATTGTTGAGCGGATTGGTACAGTTGGATTATATATTGAGGCTTCCTGATGAGTTAGCAGCGATACATAAACTTGGGAAGTGGAAGAAAAGATGAGACAAGAGTGGCCTCATCTATTTGAGCACTGACCGTGAAAACCTTCCATGTAATCTCTGATTTTTTTTGCTTCGAGTTTGAGTAGCTGACTTTGTTTGGCTTGATGTTTTGATTGATTTCTTCCCTGTTGTGCCTTTGATTTCGAGGACGAAATCCATTAAGATGGGGAGAATGTGAGGATTGAGAAATTCGAATAGTGAATAATCAGTTTTGCTTAGGATTAGTCACGAGAATTTAGGGATTTCGAATTTCAGATTTTGAGGAATTATAGTGAAGTTTGGTTTGAGAAGTTCAGGATTCTGGAATTGGAGTTCAGCAGTTGCATTTTGCTAGCGGGAAATGATCCCAGTGGTGTTTCAGCAGTAAGGTTTATCGCTGGGAGAAGTAAAGCCAGCAGCGTTTTTATGCGAAGGCTTGCGGGCAATTTAGCTGTTGGTATTTCAGTAGTAGCGTGATCAGTTGTGAGCTATTACGTGAGGAAGTCAGCAGTGAGTTGCATGAGCATTCAGCTGTTGGTATTTCAGCAGTGGCATAATCAGATGTCAACGCTAGTCAACTCAGCAGTGAGTGTGTAGCGAGAAGCAGCAGTTAGCGTTAACGCGTGTGCGAGCAGCTGTCAAGTGTTGGTAAACATCTGAGTCGACTGCTGATGTTCTAGCGCTAATCAGCCGTTGCCTTTGCGAGGGATCTGATTCAGTCGAGTGATCAGCTGTTGGTTTGAGTGACCAGCTGCTGGTAGTGAGGTGAGGTCGTTTTACCTTTGTTAGCGGGAACCCTGATACGTCGTCGTTTGAGTTATTTAGCGTTTCAGCTGTTGGCCGTTTTGAGAGGGATCTGTCATCAGCTGTTGAAGCGCTGCCACGTCATTTTAATTAGTCGGTGCAACGTCGTTTTGATGTCCCGTTGTGTAGTGCAACGTCTGATTGTATCAACTAATTCAGTTGAAGGGAAACACTGGCTTCAGTCATATGACTCCTACTGTAGCGCCTGATTTTGTGAACAGCAGCTATTGTAGTGGAGATATATAGATATGTGTTGAGTGACACTTAGAATTATTTAGAGCCCGACATTTCTTATCTTCATCTTCGAAACCCTCGATAGCTACTGTTCACCCGAACATTTCTTCCCTAGATTTCTGTCGATTCCAGTTGTTGTTTTGAACGAGATTGGTGGCGCTGGATTCTCCTTGAGTTGCTCTTTTGATTGGTACTTTCTAGGAGGCCTGAGTCGGCGTTGGAGAGAAGCGCGAAGAACCTGTTTGTTCGAAGCTTGAACGAGATTGGTGGCGCTGGATTCTCCTTGAGTTGCTCTTTTGATTGGTACTTTCTAGGAGGCCTGAGTCGGCGTTGGAGAGAAGCGCGAAGAACCTGTTTGTTCGAAGCTTTTTGTGAGATCTGAACCGTGTGTTCTTTGGTTCTTCTGGAATCTTGAGTAAGTGTTTCCAACTAGTTTTAAGTTTAGTTTCAGCTGTAAATCCTGCGTAGAATGGTAGAACTGGAATTTAGTTCTCGACCGTAGGTACTAAGCGGATTCGACTTAGTGTTGAGTTGATATATATTAGATGTTGTAACAGATTTAAGGTGCAGAATAGCTTCTGCCGAGGTTGAGGAGGTCAGGAGAAAGCTGATTTGCTTAGGCTGAGTTCTGCCGTGCCTTTGAGAAATCTGTTGAGGTTGATTGAAGCTGTGAGGTACGTATTGAGCAGCTCTAACAGCTTTGAGCGTGGACATGGCTGTATTTCGTGTTATGAATTCTGTGTTGAATTGATGGCTGAATTACGTGAACAGATTTTACCTGATTTGGTTATTGATGTTCTGTTTTCATGTATTGTTGTTGTATGCATTTAGAATTGATTATTGAATGACATTCATGCATACATCTTGAGCCAGATTGATTGATGATGTCCTGATTGAGAGCCACGTTGTGACTGGCCGACAGATGTGTCGTGCCCGAAAAGTCCAACGCTATCATCGGAGTGGCGACTGCTGGATTCGAGTGTCTACCACCGAGCTGTGATGGGCTGACGGGCCCCGAAGATCACGGACCGATGATTTCCCCGGTTGATACACTGTGTGGGTATAGAGGCTCGACTTGAGTTGATTTGCCAGTTGATACACTGGTCTTTATTACCGATTCCTTGACAGCCTCATGCATTTCATAACTTGATTTATAGCATGTTGCATGACTTGCTGTTTTTAGATGGCTCTTCGTACTGAGGCTTGACCTCGTATTTCTTTTCCTGCTTTTGTGTTGTTTGGGTCTGTGTTACCCATTTGCATGATCTACAGATAACCAAGCTGGACCGAGTGGAGTGCCAGCTGGTCGATCCCCATTCCCTTGAGTCCCAGCTATATATTGTATTATGTATTGAACCAGGGAATGCCTGTGTTTTTATGTATTGGGGATCTGTATCTGATTTGATATTACCTGTTTTTGTATGAGTTTGAGATTTAACTCGTATTTTGATTATTGATATTTTGAATGACGATTTGAGTTCAGGCCCAAATTATTTCGAAAAATTTTTAAGCCATGTTTTACGCTTCCGTGATTATGTGCTTAATTATGCGGTAATCTTTGTTGATTCGCACGGGGCCTGACACAGCCTCCTCCTGGAGATGGTGGTGGCAGTGGTAGTAAGATTGAGCCTTCGAGAAAAAGAGGAAGCAGTGGATCTAGGCAGAAAAGTTGGAGATACTGGCTAAATGAATAGATCTGAATTTGTTGGATTGTTACGAGTTTTTAGTTTTTCAGTTCTTGTACAAATATTTTGTACTGTGCTTCTTATTTATTAATATAAGCAGACTTGGAGCAATTTCTTTATTGTCTTTTTAAGTCAAAGGCTGCTAAGTTTTGTCATCACCAAAAAGAGGGAAATTGTTAAGATAAAATTTATATGTTTTGGTGATAACAAAATAAGACTAAGAACTGATCTCAAGTGTATTGAGGATTTCAGATTCCGTGACGTCATACAAGTGTATTGAAGATTTCAGGTTCTAAGTTAAGCGTTGATATCTGCGTTGACTCTTCGTGAAGTATTCAGAACTGAGCAGAGTTAAGTATTGAAAGTTTCAGAATTCTGTTATCGGGTTAATGCTTTTGAATCAGATTTGGTTATTTGGATCAATTGAGTATTCGGGTCAGTTAAAGATATCATGAACAGTTGTTCAGACTTGAGGTCTTTCAGACTTGATTGAGATCTGTTGTTAAAGCAAAGTTCATTCAGACTTGATTCAGAGGCATTAGTAACGGATTCCGTTATTGACTCAAGTGGTATTATTCAGATATGAGAGTATAAACAGATTCCACTCAAGCTAATTCAGATCTCAGTATTTCCGAAGTGGTTAGAGAATGCTCAGTGAGTATAACAGATTCGAGGACGATTCAGATTTGAGTACAATACTCTTGCAGATTCTAAGCATTCAGATTTGATAAAGTTGCAAGCATACTCAAGTATGAGCTTCGATTCTCTTCAGAAGTTATCAAAGGATTATTCTAATAGAATCAACGGTCAAAGTTTATATTGTATAAAAGGCTGGAATTAAGGAGACAAGATAAGAGCTATTTTGGGTAAAATTGCACAGTGCGCAGAATGCTTGGTACGATGATTACCAGCTTTGGTATATAAGTCAATTTAGCCCTGACAAGCGCAGTTTACCTTTTGTATGGCATTAATGGAGCATTAAATTCTACGATACAATGAAGATATGAAAAAGAGCTTATCTCTACTGGCTACATTTAATGATCGTTGAAGACAAAGAGTATAAAAGGCTGAAGAATTCAAATGAAGAAGTCTTCTGCTACCTTCTGCTCTCTATGCTATCAGTGATTCACAACTTTCACTCTTTGTCATCAAAGCTCTCAAATACATACTGGAACAATTCATTGCAAAAACATCCTAAGTCCAGTATTAAAACTCGAAGAACATTCAAGTTTATCCTTCACTGTTCTTAACCTTCGAGTTATCTTCTGTTTTACATTTGTAAACAGTTCTTGTTGATAAAAGAACCAGAAGATATACAGTACTCAATATCATCGTATTTCATTGTAATATTTATCTTTGAGTCCGTAAAAGACTTGATGTGTGAAGCAGTCTTGAAAATCACATTGATTATATTCAGCAGTCGTATCTTCTTGTAGTTGAAGTTGTTAGGAGTTCATCTTGAGCGAGGCTCAGTGACTGGGTGTAGACAGAAGCTATGTGCATCAAATTTCTTCTACTGGAACCTTCCTGAAAAGGAAGAAGGGGAGACGTAGGATTTGATATCCGAACTTCCATAAACAAACTCTGAACCTAGCACTTTTTACTTAACAGTACCATATTTACATTTACATTGTTCACTGGTTGATTGACTTCCTTTCGCACATTTATTGTTTGTCAAGAAATCAGATTTCTAACTGTGATACCTCAGATCTGGTAACTCAGATCTGAGTTAAGCAAGACGCTTGTAAAATTATTTTTAAAGGTTCGAAAAATTTAAAATACTAAGAGTTCATTCAACCCCCCCTTTATGACTCTTAAGGCTGTTTTCGATCCATATTGATCCTATCAGTGTGAGCTGTTCTAGCCGTAAGCTTTGTTGAGGTATTTTGGTAAGATATGAGCAAGGTATGAAATGAACTTGTAATGACAGCTTTAATATAAGCATGCGAACGTATCTTTGTGTGTACCGATGTTGAAATGTTGTTGTGTGCTGATTTTCCGAGCCGTTTGCATTGCATGACTTGATATCGTAACTGTTGTGTTTTTACTGTTTGCTGCTATATGATTTTGATGATTTGCATACATACATATCATGTTGAGCTTGAATCCTTTGAAAACGGATTTTGATGATTGAATAGTACCAATATCCTGTGTTTAAAATAAAATGAGGTGTCGGCTGGCTCTTAAACCTCGAATCCCTGCTGCGATATTTGTGTCGCCATGAGGACCAGTGGGTATCTCCCACCCCTAAAAGAGCTGAAAGGCACCATTTGTGTTTAGCTTGATGGTTATGCTACTAGTACTGCTGTGGGAATGACCCGGTAGCTCCCACACTCTCAATGTGTTGTGGCCACTGATATATTTGATTTAACTGCTGATTCACCGTGCTCTAGATCCCGTTGACCTCACATGCATTGTATACATGATATGTTGCATGTTTTATTTGATTGTTGTTTTATGATTGCTCTTTGTACTGAGGTTTCACCTAGTTTGTTTTCCTTTGGGGCTGCTTTGCTCTTGTGTTTGACCACTGTAGGTTTTTCAGGTAGATCAGCTGATCCGAGTGGCGCATCAGCTGGTGGAGCCCCATAGGCTTTGAGTCCCAGTTATGTATATTTCATATCGAGTCATTTCCAGGGGATGCCCTATGTAACTGTCCTATTGTTGATTCGACTGTTGTGGTGATATATCCATATGTGGATGATTAGTTTAAATGTGGACTTTTGAATCAAATTCTGTAATTTGATTATGTAACTATTTTGAAAATGTATTTTCTGTTAAGGCCAAAAGAAAAAAATTTAATCACATCTTAAGCTTCCGCATTTTTTACTATTGATTGTGTGCTTATTTCTGTATTATGGTCATCGGGCCTGACAGATTAAGTCCGAGGTCTTGGTTGTACAGATTAGTCCTAATTATTCGAAACAACATTGATACACTATATGGTAGTAGACTCACTTTGACTCGTTTACCGACTCCATGAGTGTCATCAGGTGACGAGGTTGGATGAGGTCATGACGCATGTAGGTTTCGATGCTTTGTTATCGAGGATTCACAGCTCGCTTTGGTGCATAGATATCCTATGTTATCTGAGAAGATAATAATGTCACAAATCTCTAGCTAGATTACTAGTTGTGCTTTAGGTAAATGGGTTTATATAGTAGCACATGTGATGTCATTATTTGATCTCCAAGATGTATGCATGGCTATCGAATCTCTAGCGACTCTCAATTTACCAATGGTCGTTGATTTGGTTGGGATATTTGACCTTAAATGACCGTACTGTATACTAACCATGACAAGATCGTTCTTGTAGGCACTACCAGAGATACATAGGGGATCATGGGGCGATGTAGCTAGACGCTTTACCATCTCATGGGTAAGTCCGAAAATATGTTTTCAGAGTCACAAGGAGTTGTGAGCTCCCGGCTAGTTGTATCCCTAAATCATTGAGGGTCACACATGTACTGGTTTCCCAATTCCATTATGGATATGGAGCCAAACGTGTTGAGCATGTGGAAAGGAAAGTGGGAGAATGACTTCCAAAATGAATCCCGGGAGTAAGCCTGCCATATATAGATTTAGTGGTCCGAAAATTTGATTTTGCATCATAAGGATCAATTTTATAAACTGATCACATCAGTGATATCTGAAAATGGATCGCGATTATGATGTGACCACAATCGAGGGAGTCGAAATGAATGTTCACTTTTTGACTTGAGCCAAATGTTCACTGTTCGAGTCAAACCGAATGTTCACTGTTTGAGTCGAACCGAATGTTCATTGTTTTGTCCAACTTAAACTCTATCCCTCTACCTATATATATGGCAATGAGGATACACATTCATTCACCCATTGATTATTAAATCATATCTCTCCTCCCCCTACACCGGCTCACTTTCCGATCCCCCAATCGTCCGCTGTACACACCATTTCCAACCGATACTACTGCGACCACCGGACCTTGTTCTGGCCATCTTGGCAAGGTGATTTTGTTAGTAAATTTACTGTGCTTTCTAATGCAAGGCAGCGAAGGAATTTAGAAACTGGTCGCGGACCGGATTAGGCGAACAATCGGAGATTCAACAGTTAAAGTTCTATTGCCGCGTAAAACCGGAATAGTCAAATCCGGGCGCGAATTCGGCAAAGGTAACTCTCAAACATCCTATGTATGTTTAGATTTTGATTTATTCGCGAATGAGTGCCCGGTCACGGCGGAAACAAATTAATTTTCAATCTTCTACTGTCTGTGGGGGGTGTGATCCGTATCCGCCTCTACACCAGCACGACGGGTGCGCCCACCCCAACGAGTGAGCGTGACATGCGCCATGGGAGTGCGAAACGCGCTATGATGTGCGGCCCATCGAGCGGCGTGACGTGCACACGGAGAGCTTCGCGACATGCTCACGACAGGCTGCACGACGGGTGCACGGAGCATGCGTGATGGTAGTGTTGCAGTCACGCAGCGGTCGACTGGGGGGCACGATGGTCACGCTGCAGGTGCGCAGCAGTCTCCTGGCGACCATTCAGCAAAGGGATATGGACCTTCAACTGTTGAACTCGAATAGCGCCTAATCCAGTCCACGACCGTGATCTCAATTCCTTTGTTGTTTTCACTAGAAAACCAACAAAAGATGATGGAAATCACCTCGCCAAGATGGCGGAACGGGATCCGGCGTCTAGCGGCGACAATGACGTGAGGAAGGGCGGCAGAGAGTGGGAGGAGGGGAAGAGGTGAGTAAGTTTCTCAACTTGGTGCAAATGAATTGCTCCCCCTACCTATTTATAAATATTTCATGGGTTTAAACCAGGTTAATGGACACAGGTCATGCCCAAGCATATCGCACATTGGTTTTAAGTCCATCATAGTCGTTTCATCATAATCCCGTGTTAGAGTAGCTGCCCAGCTATCCAACTTTTGGTAGTGGGTTTTTTTGCCTCTACTATAAAAACTATAATTATTAATATAATTTTCATTTACATGTTATTATTTATCTTTTCTTTTATTGTACAAACTTGTTGGATAAATACCTTGAATGCACTATAGTGTATTTTAGATGTGATACTACCATGAAACACATCTAATAGTCACTATGTGTTCTAAACGAGTTCCTAGTCAATTGGCTCGTCCAAAAGAGGATAAGTGCCACCCGAGCTTGAGACTAGTATCTGCGATGCAAATTACCACGTTAATTGGTATAGAACATGGAGATGTTCTGTGCATGCATGATGGATAATGACCCGGTGATCTATCGTACTACCCTCGTTCGAACTTTCCATATGGTTATCATTTGTCGAGTGGATTAAGTCCGGGATTTTGTTTGTACAGATTATTCCTCAGTACTCAAAACAACATTGATTTCCATCGATTTACGCCGTCGTTTGGAGCAAGATTGGTGGCGCTGAGCTCGTCTCCTTGAGATCTTTTGATTGATACCATTTGTAGACTTGAGTTGTCGAGTTGATGGAGCGCAAAGTAGTTGCAAGGTTCGAATATCTTCGTGATTTCTGTCCAGTGGTTCTTTCGTTCTTAAGCAGCTTTGTATGTGAATTATTCCTGTTCTGAGTTTCGATTAGAGCTGGTTATCTTGTTTAAGGTATAGGTTTGGGTTGAGTTGTTGTGGTAGCACCCAAATCTGTTTCAGTATATTTGTCCCTAAGCTGTTTATGTACGGCTCGTAGCTACGTAATTGTTCGAGCAGCTTCTGTTAGGTGTTTTCCGAGAGCTGTCGGAGCTGGGTTCTCGTGCGTGAGTTGCTGCAAGTGTACCCCCGCGTGATCTGTTGAGGTAGTAGTTGGACGAGTTTGAGGTACGATGATCTCATACTAGCAGCTTTGATATAATCATGTTAATATTTCCTGCGTGATGTGAGCTGCTGTGTGGCGTGATCTGCCGTGTATATGTGCTAGCTGAGGTTGTCTAGCTGTGCAGATATTGTGGTTCTCTGTTATAATTGTCTATGTGTTACTTATTGCATTTATGGTGAGCTGAAATCTGTCTTGCATACACGCATATCATTTGAGCCTGATTTAATTTAGAACCGATCGATTTATGGTATCAGTATGTTGATTCTAATGTTTTTAAGAAAATGAAAATAATGAGGTATCGGGTGGATATCTCGACTCCCTGCGATGAGGTTTATCGATTGCCCTGAGGTTCGCTTGGGTAGCTCCAACCCCTCAGCTAGCATGAATGAAACCGGTGGGTTGAGATTGAGAGATTAGATTGCAAGTTACTGTACTGCATGTGAAGGGCATGGGTAGTGTAGAGGCCCGAAATCAATAGGACCACATTTATGAACCCTTTTATTTTAAGGGTCATGTTGATGTTTCCATATTCAGATTTCAGCATAAGTTCATGTTATTGATTTAAAAGCTAATTTCTTCATTTCTGATTTTGAGATACGACGCAGAAGGTTTCCAGGCAGATTTCGCCCCAAGAATAAGACGCAAGGAGATTTCAGATTTCGTTCGAAAATGCTAAATGAGCAACTTGTTTCTTTATAAAATCTTTTGGCAGATTTATAAAGAAAAACATTAAACAGGAGTTTTTTACAAATCTTTCAAAAAGGAAAAAAAGTTGGTAGTATCCCATGCCTACTCAAGTATTTTTACCTGCTACAAACCCCTCTCCCTTAAATTATTGATTATGTAAAACAGAGCTCATTTAACTGCAAAGGATTTTCTTTCATTCTCTCAAAAAACCAAAAATCTTCAGGAAGTCGTCGTTAGTGCTTGAGGAGATTGTTTGCAAGAAACCTGCTGTATTCGTATTTCCAGTCTAAGGCAAGTAAAATCTGCTTCTTTGCTACACATTAAAGCATATATTGTTTTCCTCAGTTCTGTGTTTGCTTTCCTGTTTATGTCCAAGATATTGCTAAGTTTATGTTCATGCTTGGTTAAGAAAATAAAGGATTGGGTTCACAGTATTGTTTTCTGTTTTTAAAACTGCACGTTTTCACGCAGATATTGATGTTGTTTTTTAAAACATTGAGCAGTACAGATTCTAGTTTATTGTAAGATTATGAAGTTCTTCTTTCTGGTGAATGACAGTGTCTGGACTTGACTCCAAGTAATCGGTGATACTGGTTGAATCGGGATTTTTTTCTGGTTTGATAGGCGGAACTGGTATCTTGGGATGTCGTTCGTGACACTGCAGCACTAGTTCAATAGCCAAATCTGTTTTTCTACGCTGGCTACATATTAGTCAAATTTGTTTTTTCATGCCAAATCTGTCTCCCACATCTGAAGTCTGTTTCGTACCTAAATAATGTTTTCTACAGTCAAATATGTTTTTCCGCTAGAGATACCGACCCTGAAGTCAAATCTGTTTAATGCTGGCGTTACTATTCGAACCAAATCTGCTTCAACGCTAGCGCTACCATTTCTATAGCCAAGTGTGTTTCACGATAACGACACCGTTTCCATAGTCACATCTGTTTTAACTTTAGCAATACCATCTCGATAGTCAAATCTGTTTCCATTACTAAGATCTGATTTGTACCCGAGTATTGTTTCTGTTATCCAAATCTGTTTTTTCCCAGTGATAAGCTCCCAGTAGTTGAATCTGTCGCTCAGTGAAGTTTTAAAGAGAAATGAGATTTTAAAGAAGTGAATTCCGATAAATGTTGATCTGATTTCGATCAAATGTTAGTTTAAAGGAAGAAATGTTTAGTTTTGAAGGATTTACGGCATAGATAACAGACGGTCAACACGGAAGGTGAGCCGCTGTCGAGAGTCTCGGTTGCCCATTCATATTGGGCTTCATGCCATATAGAAACTGAATTCAGTTGTAGCTTGATCAAGCGCCTACGGACCTAAGGAGAGCTTCTAGGCCATAAATCTACGAAAAGTATAGATGAGATCTGGGTCTTTTTCCCAAATCTGTTTTTACGAAAGAAGTTTATGTTTAAATGCCTTCTTTTAAACCATGTTATTTTACGATACGATGTGTCTGCCTGTAGTAAGTGATTTTGATACTCTCAGATTTTACTTGTTGAGCCCCTAGGCTCACTAGCTTTTATGGTGCAGGTGAGGCAGACGGGCGGCGGGAGCTGATCCAGCTGTGATGTTGTGTTTATCGAAGGCCGGGGTTTCCGTGTCCATAGTTACTAGTAATTTTGTTTTTGATCTTTTGAAAATCTGTATTAAGATCCATTACAACAATAGGGAGTTCATATAGAATTCCTGTAGTTGTAATATCGTTTTCAATTTATATCAAATATGTTATCCAGATATGTTTCAGCTATTTATTATTTGGCGCCATTTGTGTTTGTATTTCGTTTTATTTTTTGTTGTTGTAAGAAATACAGCTTACAATAATTATCATTCAGCCCTTCTCTTCCTATTGTTATTTCGATTCAATCCAAATCCGTTGACCCCATGGGCGTGGGTGTCACAGGTAGCACCCATGATTCCACGTGCGTTGTGGCCACTACTTTATTGATTCACTGTCGAGCTTTGGGGCATGGATTGTTGTTGTTACCTCATGAGATTTCATGGTACCTCGATCATGCATTGCACGCTTGAGATATTGCATGCTTTATACGTTAGCTGATTTTATAGATGCTCTCGTACTGAGGTTTGACCTCGTTTTCTTTTTCCTCATTTTTTGGCTGCTTTGGTCTGTGTTGGCCTTTGCAGGATCTTCAGGTAATCCAGTCGAACAGAGTGGAGCGTCAGCTAGTAGATCCCCGTTTTGAGTCCCAGTTATTTATACTATGTATTGAACCAGGGGATGCCCTATGTGATTATGTATTTGGGGATCTTGATTTGTATTTTACCTGTATTTGTTTTTATTGATGTGTTGGATTTTGAGTTAAAATCCTATTTTGATTATGAATGTATTTTTAAGAGACGATTCTCGTTCAGGCCCAAACGAAAATTTTTAGCCCTATTTTAATGCTTCCGTGTAATTATGATTAATTGAGTAATTAATCTATGATTCAGCGCACCGGGCTATTTTGTATCTATCTGGTTCAGCAATTTGGATCTGCCAGAAACCATATTTGAGATCAAATTTTGAAAATACCTTGGCTGAATGTAATCGGTTAATGAGGTCTTTTTTATTTGGAATAAGATATCTTATCCATTGAATTACTTTATTTAAAGGTTTTCAATTTATAATAATCGTGGTATACCGCGTTCTAGTTCAGCTTGTTTGATAACGTAGAAAGCTGAACAACTCCAGGGTGATTTTGATGGACAAATTATTTTTTGAAGAAGAGATCTTGGATTTCAGTTTGACATTAATGTAAAAATTCTTGATTCATTTGGATAGGACGAGCTTTTGTAGGGATGTTTTGTTCTTTGAAATTTTTTTCGTAAAGAAGGGTTACTATGTGACTTTTACGATCCCAAAAAGTGTTTGGGATGTCACTGCATATTTGTTGGGTGATATAAAGTTCCATTTCAGATATTTTTTGTTTAAAGTGTGGGTCAGTGAGTTGTTCTTCAATTTTGAGGTAGGGAATTTCTTCTTTTAATGAATTAATATGTTGTTTTTTATTATGTATGATATTTATGTTGGCGCAGCGGCGGATCCGGATCCCGCTCCTGGGGCGTAGCGGAAGAATTAAAAATAGGATCACGGGAACGGTCAATACACCTATATAATAATTCAAACATTCATAGGATGTTTAGAATATACCTGTCTGGCAACTAGGCGCCTGGTTCCGACTATTTCTCAAATGGAAATAGCACTTATTTGGTTGCTCCTAATCTGATCCACTTGGTTGCTCCTAATCCGGTCCACTGACCAGTTTTTCAATTCCTTCGTTGGAGTGCACTAGAACCCCAAGGAATATTTCGCGAGCAGAATCTCCTCGCCAGGACGATCTCAGCCAAGTGCGACGACGGCGGCGGAGGGAGGAGGGAGAGGAGGAGAGGGGGAGAATTTGCTGAATAGCTTTTGTTGTGTGTTTTTCTTTCTCCCTTCATGCCATATTTATAGATTGAGGGAAAGAGTTTGATGGAAACAAAACTGTGAGACCTGTGTTTTCGCAATCAGGTGTTGGTCGGGTTTGGACCAGCTGTTGGTCGATGTGCTTGGCGTAGACATCGAATTTTCCTAAGTGTTGGAATCAGTAGTTGGAAAGATATCAGCAGTAGTAGTAGGAATTAGTTGGAGCAGCAGTGCTTTGTTAGGTTTCAGTCGTTGCGTTTTGGTAGGAAGCAGCAGCAATGCTGACGTGGATTTCAGTCGTTGGTGTATTAGCGCGTATCCAGCTGTTGCGAGAGACCAGCTGTTGCGAGTGATCAGCTGTTGGTATTTTAGTTACGATCAGCAGAGAGCGCTAAGGGTCTTTGAAACGACGACGTTTTATGAACAGGAACCAGCTGTTGGTTTTGTTAGCGTGTTTCTTAGTGGGTATCGAAACTATGTCGTTTTGATAAGTTGGAACGACAGCATTTTGAGTGGAGCGCTTTGTACCAGCTGTTGGTATTGATACACATCAGCTGTTGAGAGATTTGGTGCATTGTTTTATTCAGCTGCTGGTTTGTTAATCAGCTGTTGGTAGCGAGGTGACGTGTCCCTCTGTGACGTCGTTTGGTTAAGTTTGTGTGACGCCGTTTATCCTTAGCGTTGTTTGAAAGATCAGCTGTTGGTTAGCGATCAGCAGTGACTAGCGGACGACGTCGTTTTGTTTAGTTGTTCGCTGTTTAGCGATAGGCAAAAGCTGATGCGAGATTTCAACTGCTGGTTGATATAACAGCGATGACGACTGTTTTGTCGGTGGAATCTGTTCCTACTTCCTTCAGCTGTTGAGAAGTGTACTTAATAGAGGACTTGGTTGCTGTTCTCTATTATTGGTTCCCCGATACATAGAAAATATTCCCTCGATTCCCAATCTTTGTCTCGATCCCTAAGCACTGTTCACCGTAGCTTTTCTCCATCGATTCCCGTCGTTTCCCATCTCTGTTTTGAGCAAGACCGGTGGCGCTGCACTCCTTGAAAGTTGCTCTTTCGATTGATCTCGATTCCCAATCTTTGTCTCGATCCCTAAGCACTGTTCACCGTAGCTTTTCTCCATCGATTCCCGTCGTTTCCCATCTCTGTTTTGAGCAAGACCGGTGGCGCTGCACTCCTTGAAAGTTGCTCTTTCGATTGATACTACTTTTGGAAGCTGTGGTAGGCAGGAAGTAGGATCGCGAAGCAGCACCAGTAGCCGTGCGTTCGCTGTTTCAGGTTGCAGACCAGATTCCTCGTGACCTCGTTTGTAGTAATTGTTGCACAGAATATTGTTGTACGGATTTGAGCATGTTATAGCTTGGAGATGGCGTGGGATAAATTGTGAGGTTGCTGTTTGTGTGAATGGCCGTGTATGCATGCTGTTGTGCATATGTTTTATGCTAGCTGCTGTTATACGCATACATGCATTAATTCACGTTCATTTTCTTTCCCTGCTGCCTTGTATCTTGTTGTATTGTTGCTGTTCTGTTCTTACCAGGATGCGAGGGCGAGCGGCAATACCGCACTCTCATCTCCCTGCTGGGATATGTTAGCACTCATGCGCCGAGTGGTTAACTACCACAGTTCATGAGTTGGGCAATGGCAGGTTGAGCTGTTTGATGCATCTGGTATTCGGGTGTGGTGTAAAGATGAGCGGGTAATTTCCGTATTCTTGTACACACACCAGTGGCCACCATTCCTTGCAGATCCCGTTGAGCCGTGTTTGAGATCCTTGGATCCCATTCTTCGGTTGAAGCCTTCAGCTGTTGTTCGGTGTCTCATGCATAGCATCTGCATTTTATCTTATGCTTTTCTTTAGCTGTTTCAGTTGCTCTCCATACTGGGGTTTGACCCCATGTCCCTCTGGGGCTTGGTTTGTTTGTTGCCTTTTTTGTTTTCAGGTATTACAGGTTTTACAGCTGGTCGAGGTTTTAACCCAGCTGGTTGTGCCCCAAGAGGTAGTTAGAGTGTCCCAGTTAGTATAATATATATATATGTATGTATATGTATCAGTACTTAGCCAGGGGATGCCCTGTGCTCTGTTGTATTCAGTTGTGGTTGTTGTCAGGTACTTGATGCATGTTTTATGCTGTACTGTATTTCTGTGGCTTGTAGCCCTTTGTTGGTTTAAACTGAGATATATTTTGAGTATTGCACTATTTTAAATTATGTTATCTTTCTGTCAGACCTGGAATTATTAATTACGGTTTATTGTTGGAATTGATCGGTTGTTTAGAGATTTCTGTGGTTTAGAATCTCTGTTTCGATGTTTGAGTTGTATTTTGGGTCGAATTCCCTCCTTAGAGCAATTCTGGAGATTTTCGTAATTTCGAGTTTAGAGGTATCTGCTGGTAGCAGATTTGGTGACGTAAGCATCTCTTTTGTGCGTTGCGTTGATGACACAAGCTTTGGTGTTATCAGTCGAGGGCGTTGAGAAACCGTTTATTGGGTGCTTAGCGTGTTTTGTATCGCGGGAGATCGATACGCCGTCGTATTGTTGGCAAGATCTGTCAGATGGGTGGTGTTGTTAGCATAACGTTGTGCGAGAGCTGGCGACAGCAACGCTTACGTGGATTCAGCAGGAGCGCGCTATAGGATTTCGAAACGATGTCGTTTTGAGGTGCAAGTGACGTAAGAGTATCTGCTGGTGTTAGAACGTCACTGTAGCTTGCGGTTGGTATTTAGCGAGAGCTGCTAACAGTTATGATGACGTCAGTGGAGCGACGTCGTTTGAGTTAGTTGCAACGCTGCGTTTCGATGCTGCGACTGGTATCAGTTGTGAACAGTGTTGTGCGTTGTTTCTTTCCTGCGACTGTATGTTCAGCTGTTGGCAGAAAAGATTACGTCACTTGTGCGACGTCGTTTGGCTAAGTTATTGCGACGCCGTTTTGATTTGTATTAGAGGGCTTTTTCTATCGTTGCTGCTGGCAGCAGCAGGTTTGTTTGTTAAGGAGAATGAGTTGACTCATTTTGTCGGTGGATTATTTTTAAGATTTCAGCAGCTGCGGGATTTGTATATAAGGAAGACTTGGTCTTGAATTGAGATATCGAATCCCATACTTAGAATATTTTCCAGCCTTTCGTTCTCTGTTTCTTCGAACCCTAGAGCACTGTTCAGCCGTGAGCTTTTCCGGCGAATTCCCGTCGTTTCCGGTGGTTGTTTTGCTCGTGCGAGGTAGCTTTGGACTCCTATCGAGAAGCTTTGTCGATTACTACCATTCTTGGGGGCTGTGGTTAGCTAGAGCAAGGTCGCGAAGTAACTGTCTTGGCCGTGTGTTCGCTGTGAGCAGGTAGCTTCAAATTGTTGTAAGATCTTAGCTTTAGTGTATTGTTTTAAGCTTCCGATTGTGTAGTATTGTTGCGATTGAGCGCTGGTTGAGAGTGTCTCCCGGCCGTGAGTCTGTGTTTGTATCCCATAAGATTTATGTACGCTGTTGGTTAACAGGCTTTTACCAGAGTCTTCGGGATTTCTTGCAGTGCTAATTATAGCTCAGAAGTATTGAATTTAAGGTACGGATTCGAGCTTGAATTACAGCGAGGTTATGGCTTGGATGATTTGTAGTTGCTGGTGTGTGGAATGGCCGTGCCTGCTGGTTGTGCCCTGTTGAGGGTTGTGTATGTTATTGTGTTATTGTGTGTTGCATATGTTTATATGCCTGTGTACCAGCATGTTGCATACACGCATGATATTCCATTCCAGCCTTTGTAGCCTTTTTGCCTTGTTGTATTGCTATTGTTTCTTACCAGGTTACGAGGGCGAGCGGCAATACCGCACTCTCATCTCCCTGCTGGGTGTTGTTAGCCCCTATGCACCGAGTGGCTAACTACCACAGTTTATAGGTTGGGCAAAAGCAGGTTGAGTGATTGTTGCACCTGGTATTAGTGATCGAGTAGGGGTGAGTGGGTAACTCCCACATGTCCTACACTCACAGTGGCCACACATCGTTTGCAGATTCTTGGAGCTGTGTTTGAGTTCCTTAGCTCCCTTGTTAGTTGAGCCTTCCGTTGTTATCCGGTGTCTCATGCATATCATCTTCATTTTATTCCTTGTTGTTTATTGCCGTTGTATTACTGCTCTCCGTACTGGGGTTTGACCCCATGTCCCTCTGGGGCTTGGTTTGTTTGTTTCCTGTTGTGTTGTCCAGGTCATGCAGCTGGTCGAGGAGCTAACCCAGCTGGCGGTGCCCCAGGAGGTTGTTGACTGTCTCAGTAGCGTATATCATGTTAGAGTAGATGCCCAACTAGCCAACTTGTGGCGTGTGGGTTTTATAGACTCTTGTACAAACAATCTTTATATATGATATTCGCATTCCTTTATATGGCATTCTTTACTTTCATTATGTGTGTAATGATTTACAATTGCGTTGAGTAAAGACCTAGAATGCACTAAAGCGTATGTTAGATGTGATAGTGGGTATGACGGCTATCATGAAACACATCTAAAAGTCGTTGTGTATTCTGAACATGTTCCTAGTCGATTGGGCCGTCAAAATCAGGATAAGGCCGCCCGAGTTCGAGACTAGTATCTGCGATGTGAAGTACCATGTTTCATTGGTAGGGAACATTGTGATGTTCTGAGCATGCAGATAGATAGTGACCTG
>KV001781.1:175339-185466 GCA_001598015.1 Dorcoceras hygrometricum | reverse complement strand
TGGGCAAGTCCGGAATTGTGATTCCGGAGCCACAATGGTTGTGGCCCACGGCTAGCTGTATCCCTGAACCATTGAGGGTCACACAAGTACTAGATTCGAGATTCCCGCACGGATACTCAGCTCAGTGTGTTGAGCACGAGAAGAGGATTTTGGGAAGTGCGACTTCCTAAAAGTCAACAGGGGTCAAACCGGGGTTTCCCGCTGTTGAGGGGCAAAACGGTCTTTTTGCACTGGGGTTCTGAAAAATGGTTTTTCAGGTCATATTATTCAGTTTTGGAAACTGAGTCGATCGGTCCGATCTGATCGGCGATCGGAGTTACGATGAAGTCTCGGTGGTGGAAATGAACTGAATGTTCATTGTTGGACCCGGGCCCGTTGGGCCGGTCCAAGTCCAACACTCTATTTAATTGTGATTATTAGACTTAATGACTTCAACTCACAACTCAACTCTCATAACTCCAAAACCCTAAGCACCAACGCCGCCTCCCTCTCTCGAATAAGCCGCCGCCGCCGCCGCCTCCCATGCGCCGCCGCCGCCGCCGCCGATCGTCGCCGGAAAATTGTTTCCGGCCAGTTCGACGAGGAGAATCCGTTCGTGCTGATCTCGTCAGCGCTTCTAGTGCAGCCTGACGAAGGAGTCTCGGATCTGGTCGTGGACCAGATTGGCGATAATCTACCGCAATTTACCGAGAAGAGCCGGATTATTGTAATACCGGTTGGAGCCAGGCACAAGTGCCAGCATGGTAACCCGCTTAAACGCCCTATGTATGACAATTATGAATTGTTGTTTTCGTATTGATCGTCTCCCGGCACCTGTTTTATGTTCTTCCGCTGCCTCGCCGGGGGGCGGATCCGGATCCCCAACAGTGGTATCAGAGCCAGTGTTTTTCCGGATCTGATCAATATGAATTGCCATAATTGCATCTAACAACTTAATTTTCAGGAGCACGAGGCCTGACACTGGGAAAGCGAATGTAGTTGCTGATGCGTTGATCAGGAATCCTCCAGAAAATATGCTTGCGTCGTTGTATATTTCTAAGGACTGTGAGCATCTTAGCAGTACGGGTTGGAGGTTTTACAAGGTTGAGGATTATGTTGTGGTTTCTTCTTTCCAAGTTGAGCCACAGATCATTTCGAGCATTAGAGCCACATGGTTGTTTGCGTTTCCATGGTCGATTGGTTGTGCCTAATCTGATAGATCTCCGGGAGGAGATCCTTAGAGAAGCGCATTACAGTAGACACAGTGTTCATCCTGGTGCACGGAAGACGTACCATGCGTTGAAGCCGCATTCTGGTGGGCTGGTTTGAAGAGTGACGTTGCTGGTTTTGTTGCTCGTTGCTTGAACTGTCAGCAAGTTAAGGCCGAGAGGATGAGACCTGGTGGTCTGTTGCAAAGTTTGGAAGTGCCCCAATAGAATTGGGAGCACATAGCGATGGATTTTGTGACGTATTTGCCTCGTTCCAGCAGAGGTTGCGATGCGATTTTGGTCGTAATCGAGAGATTGTTGAAGTCTGCACATTTTATTCCCTATGGAATGACGTTCTCTTTGAAGAAAATGGCGAAACTGTACGTGGATTTTGTGGTTAGATTTCACGGTGTGCCTGTTTAGATCGTTTCAGACCGAGATCCAAGGTATACTTCCAGGTTTTGGAATAGTTTGCAAGCAGCTTTGGGTACCAGATTGGCTATGAGTACGGCATATCGCCCCCAGACAGATGGTCAATCTGAGAGAACTATCCAGACGTTGAAGGATATGTTAAGAGCTTTTGTGATGGATTTTGGTGGTAGCTGGCAAGACGCGTTGTATTTGGTTTAGTTTTCCTACAACAATAGCTACCAAGTGACGATTGGCATGGCACCGTTTGAGGCTTTGTATGGCAGGAAGTACAGATCGCATGTATGTTGGGAAGAAGTGGGGGAGAAGCAGCTGTCTTCCCCAGATTTTGTGCAACAGATGAAGGATCATGTGGATCTGATTCGAGAGCGGATGAAAGCTGCCCAGGATCGCCAAGCCAATTATGTGAATAAGAGGCGTCGACCTCTATAGTTTCAGGTTGGTGATCAGGTGTTCCTTAAAGTTTCTCCGTTTCGCAGTGTTATGCGTTTTGGACACAAGGGAAAGTTAGCTCCTCGTTATGTTGGACCGTATGAAATAGTTGAGAGGATTGGCCCTTTGGCGTATCAGTAGTTGTTGCCACCAGAATTGTCTTCTCTACATGATGTCTTTCATGTTTCCATGTTGAGGAAGTACGAGCCAGATCCGTCTCATGTGCTAAGAACTGACGAGGTTGAGCTAGATCAGACGTTGAGTTACGTTGAGTATCCCTTGCAGATCCTTGACAGAAAAGAGAAACAGTTGAGGAATAAAACCATTCATTTGGTAATGGTGCAATGGAGCAAACATGGTAGGGAAGAAGCTACTTGGGAGCTGGAAGAGAAGATGCAGCGTGAGTGGCCGCAAGGACCGGTTTTCAAAACTTAGCAGGCGCTGTTGTCAAACATTAAGAAATTTTGCGCGCTGCTAATAAAAGGATGAGGTGCAATACCTTTGGTTCTTGAACAATAAAAACAGAGCACCGGAGACAGATCTGGTATGAATTAAAATCATGCGGAAAACACCAGAACTGAATCCTAATATTTTAAAACATATCTGCGCAAACAGATTTCTTGTTAAAATCAGTATGTGAAATCTGTTTGCTATATGCTAGTATGATGTCTGTTATGCGAGCTAAATAAATATGCAGGTGCTGAATGAATAACAGAATACAATACTCGATCGATTTTTTTATGGAAGTTCGGACTTCAATGTCCTACGTCTCCCCTTATTCCACCTCGGAAGGTTCCACTAGAAGATTTGATCTATACAATGTTTACAGACCCGATCCCACAACCAGCAGCTGCGAGAACTCCTAGACTCTACCATCCCTCGGCTGTTCACTCAATCACTTGTTTTTTACGCCTATGTGAGAAAGGCTACAAACACAGAGTTTAACGTCTTTGTGCTTGGACGGGAACTTATTGAATTGGGTTTGAGATTCATTCACTGCACAACGAATGTGAATGAATCTCTGTGTGTGAGATTTTTACAATGAAGCTCTCAACTCTTTGTTTCTTTATTTCTCACACACATGGGAAGTTGCTTCTACAAAAGCTGATTCTAGCTCAGCTGTCAACTGCAATAAGCTCCTCTACGAATGATAGTTGACAGCTTCACTTCTGGTTTTTCTTCCCTTTGATTCTTGTCTCCTTTTGATTTTTCTTTTCTGTGCAACAACAATTCTGCAACAGCTCCTGCTCTTCAATGATGTTCTTCTCGTATATAAGCCTCTGTTTGAATTTAATCCGTTGGACACAAATTCTTCCCGTTCAAATGTGTTCTTTAAAGTACCGACAGGGATTGTCCTTTGTGTCCTTTCTTTTTCAGGCCTTTTTGTCGTCTTCAGCATTTTGAAATAAGCTCAGCAGTTGACATCCAGCTTTAGTGATTCTTCATAATGTCAACTGCTTCGCTACTGGTTGTATTTTCAAATACTGCATCTGGATACTTTGACGACTGGATTCTTTGCGCGTGGTTGCAACTCTTCACTACGTCTGCTTTTCCTGCGTCTGGATTTCCTGCGACTGGATAAGCAAAACACTGTAGCCTACGACTGGGTGCACTGTAGCTTGCGACTGGTACATCATCTTGCGACTGGATGCATATCAGCAGCTGTTGTCCAGACGTTGATCGTGAAATGCTTGCGACTGGATTACCCAACGACTGGTTAGATCAAACGCTGTCATTTTGACTTATTCAAACGACATCGTTTGCTATGCATCCTCGATTGGTTAATTATAACGCTGTAGCTCTCGTCTGGATGCACTGTATTTTGCGTCTGGGTGTACTGTAGCTTGCGACTGGATGAGCAAACTACTGTAGCTTCCTGCTGGTTATGATGACGTCACTGCTGATGTCATCATCACTGATCCAGCTCTTGCGCTTCTTGACAACTGCTTATTGCTGACGTCATAGTTGCTGATGATAACTTTCTCCAGTAGACATGCTGACGTCATCGTTGCTGATTCCAGACTTCTCTTCACATCGACGTCTGGTTTTTTTTCTTCACAACTGTTCAGAATACACAGTGACTATTAGATGTGTTTCATGATAGCCATCATATCCACTATCACATCTAACATACACTATGGTGCATTCTAGGTCTTTATCCAACACGATTGTTAACATTATAAAATAATGATGATAAAGAATGCCATATATAAAATGTGAATTTCATAAACAAAGATTGTTTTACACAAATAGTCATCAAAAGCCCACACGCCACAAGTTGGCTAGTTGGGCACCTACTCTAACAATATATTTGTTTGAAAATTGATGAGTTTTGGAGTAAGAATATTTCTTTTTGTTTAACTGGTGTGATAAAAGGGAAAAGGATATGTCGACATGAATTTTGGTGAACACACCTTTGTTGTTTACTTGGAATGGGTATATTTGAGACAGAAAAGGCGTGCTAGGAATCATATCTTTAGATATGTCCCGGACTAAAGTGAAAATATTTTTGAAGCAATATCCATTATTACAGATATGTATTGTTGTTGTTACCTCATAAGATTTCATGGTACCTCGATCATGCATTGCACGCTTGAGATATTGAATGCTTTATACGTTAGCTGGTTTTATAGATGCTCTCGTACTGAGGTTTGACCTTGTTTTCTTTTTCCTCATTTTTTGGCTGCTTTGGTCTGTGTTGGCCTTTGCAGGATCTTCAGGTAATCCAGTCGAACAGAGTGGAGCGTCAGCTAGTAGATCCCCATTTTGAGTCCCAGTTATTTATACTATGTATTGAACCAGGGGATGCCCTGTGTGATTATGTATTTGGGGATCTTGATTTGTATTTTACCTGTATTTGTTGTTATTGATGTGTTGGATTTTGAGTTAAAATCCTATTTTGATTATGAATGTATTTTTAAGAGATGATTCTCGTTCAAGCCCAAACGAAAATTTTTAGCCCTATTTTAATGCTTCCGTGTAATTATGATTAATTGAGTAATTAATCTATGATTTAGCGCACCGGGCTATTTTGTATCTATCTGGTTCGGAAATTTGGATCTGCCCGAAACCAGATTTGAGATCAAATTTTGAAAATACCTTGGCTGAATGTAATCGGTTAATGAGGTCTTTTTTATTTGGAATAAGATATCTTATCCATTGAATTACTTTATTTAAAGGTTTGTAATTTATAATAATCGTGGTATACCGCGTTCTAGTTCAGCTTGTTTGATAAGGTAGAAAGCTGAACAACTCCAGGGTGATTTTGATGGAAAAATTATTTTTTGGAGAAGAGATCTTGGATTTCAGTTTGACATTAATGTAAAAATTCTTGATTCATTTGGATAGGACGAGCTTTTGTAGAGATGTTTTGTTCTTTGAAATTTTTTTCGTAAGGAAGGGTTACTATGTGACTTTTGCGATCCCAAAACGTGTTTGGGATGTCACTGCATATTTGTTGGGTGATATAAAGTTCCATTTCAGATATTTTTTGTTTAAAGTGTGGGTCAGTGAGTTTTTCTTCAATTTTGAGGTAGGGAATTTCTTCTTTTAATGAATTAATACGTTGTTTTTTATTATGTATGATATTTATGTTGGCGCAGCGACGGATCCGGATCCCGCTCCCGGGGCGTAGCGGAAGAATTAAAAATAGGATCCCGGGAACGGTCAATACACCAATATAATAATTCAAACATTAATAGGATGTTTAATATATACCTGTCTGGCAACGAGGCGCCTGGTTCCGACTATTTCTCAAATGGAAATAGCACTTATTTGGTTGCTCCTAATCAGATCCACTTGGTTGCTCCTAATCCGGTCCACCGACCAGTTTTTCAATTCCTTCGTTGGAGTGCACTAGAACCCCAAGGAATTTTTCGCGAGTAGAATCTCCTCGCCAGGACGATCTCAGCGAAGTGCGACGACGGCGGCGGCGGGATGGAAACAAAACTGTGAGACCTGTGTTTTCGCAATCAGGTGTTGGTCGGGTTTGGACCAGCTGTTGGTCGATGTGCTTGGCGTAGACATCGAATTTTCCTAAGTGTTGGAATCAGTAGTTGGAAAGATATCAGCAGTAGTAGTAGGAATTAGTTGGAGCAGGAGTGCTTCGTTAGGTTTCAGTCGTTGCGTTTTGGTAGGAAGCAGCAGCAATGCTGACGTGGATTTCAGTCGTTGGTGTATTAGCGCGTATCCAGCTGTTGCGAGAGACCAGCTGTTGCGAGTGATCAGCTGTTGGTATTTTAGTTACGATGATCAGCAGAGAGCGATAAGGGTCTTTAAGCGACGACATTTATGAACAGGAACCAACTGTTGGTTTGTTAGCGTGTTTCTTAGTGGGTATCGAAACTATGTCGTTTTGATAAGTTGGAACGACAACGTTTTGAGAGGAGCGCTTTGTACCAGCTGTTGGTATTGATACACATCAGCTGTTGAGAGATTTGGTGCATTTTTTTGTTCAGCTGTTGGTTTGTTGATCAGCTGTTGGTAGCGAGGTGACGTGTCCCTCTGTGACGTCGTTTGGTTAAGTTGGTGTGATGTCGTTTATCCTTAGCGTTGTTTGAAAGATCAGCTGTTGGTTAGCGATTAGCAGTGACTAGCGGACGACGTCTTGTTTAGTTGTTCGCTGTTTAGCGATAGGCAAAAGCTGATGCGAAATTTCAACTGCTGGTTGATATAACAGCGATGACGACTAATTTGTCGGTGGAATATGTTCCTACTTCTTTCAACTATTGAGAAGTGTACTTAATAGAGGACTTGGTTGCTGTTCTCTATTATTGGTTCCCCGATACATAGAAAATTTTCCCCCGATTCCCAATCTTTGTCTCGAACCCTAAGCACTGTTCACCGTAGCTTTTCTCCGTCGATTCCCATCGTTTCCCGTCTCTGTTTTGCTGTTTTGAGCAAGACCGGTGGCGCTGCACTCCTTGAGAGTTGCTCTTTCGATTGATACCACTTTTGGAAGCTGTGGTAGGCAGGAAGTAGGATCATGAAGCAGCACCAGTAGCCGTGCGTTCGCTGTTTCAGGTTGCAGACCAGATTCCTCGTGACCTCGTTTGTAGTAATTGTTGCACAGAATATTGAGGTATGGATTTGAGCTTGTTAAAGCTTGGAGATGGCGTGGGATAAATTGTGAGGTTGCTGTTTGTGTGAATGGCCGTGTATGCATGCTGTTGTGATTGCTGTTGTGCATATGTTTTATGCTAGCTGCTGTTATACGCATACATGCATTAATTCACGTTCATTTTCTATCCCTGCTGCCTTGTATCTTGTTGTATTGTTGCTGTTCGTTTCTTACCAGGATGCGAGGGCGAGCGGCAATACCGCACTCTCATCTCCCTGCTGGGATATGTTAGCACTCATGCGCCGAGTGGTTAACTACCACAGTTCATGAGTTGGGCAATGGCAGGTTGAGCTGTTTGATGCATCTGGTATTCGGGTGTGGTGTAAAGATGAGCGGGTAATTTCCGTATTCTTGTACACACACCAGTGGCCACCATTCCTTGCAGATCCCGTTGAGCCGTGTTTGAGATCCTTGGATCCCTTTCTTTGGTTGAAGCCTTCAGCTGTTGTTCGGTGTCTCATGCATAGCATCTGCATTTTATCTTATGCTTTTCTTTAGCTGTTTCAGTTTCTCTACGTACTGGGGTTTGACCCCATGTCCCTCTGGGGCTTGGTTTGTTTGTTGCCTTTTTTGTTTTCAGGTATTACAGGTTTTACAGCTGGTCGAGGTTTTAACCCAGCTGGTTGTGCCCCAAGAGGTAGTTAGAGTGTCCCAGTTAGTATAATATATATATATGTATGTATATGTATCAGTACTTAGCCAGGGGATGCCCTGTGCTCTGTTGTATTCAGTTGTGGTTGTTGTCAGGTACTTGATGCATGTTTTATGCTGTACTGTATTTCTGTGGCTTGTAGCCCTTTGTTGGTTTAAACTGAGATATATTTTGAGTATTGCACTATTTTAAATTATGTTATTTCCTGTCAGGACAAAAGAAAAAATTTTAACCACTTTTTACTTAGAGGTATCTGCTGGTAGCAGATTTGGTGATGTAAGCATCTCTGTTGTGCATTGCGTTGATGACGCAATCTTTGCTGTTATTAGTCGAGGGCGTTGAGAAACCGTTTATTGGGTGCTTAGCGTGTTTTGTATCGCGGGAGATCGATACGCCGTCGTATTGAAGTTGGCAAGATCTATCAGATGGGTGGTGTTGTTAGCGTAACGTTGTGCGAGAGCTGGCGACAGCAACGCTTACGTGGATTCAGCAGTAGCGCGCTATATGATTTCGAAACGATGTCGTTTTGAGGTGCAAGTGACGTAAGAGTATTTGCTGGTGTTAGAACGTCACTGTAGCTTGCTGCTGGTATTTAGCGAGAGCTGCTAACAGTTATGATGACGTCAGTGGAGCGACGTCGTTTGAGTTAGTTGCAACGCTGCGTTTCGATGCTGCGACTGGTATCAGTTGTGAACAGTGTTGTGCGTTGTTTCTTTCCTGCGACTGGATGTTCAGCTGTTGGCAGAAAAGATTACGTCACTTATGCGACGTAGTTTGGCTATGTTATTGCGACGCCGTTTTGATTTGTATTAGAGGGCTTTTTCTATCGTTGCTGCTGGCAGCAGCAGGTTTGTTTGTTGAGGAGAATGAGTTGACTGATTTTTTCGGTGGATTGTTTTTAAGATTTCAGCAGCTGCGGGATTTGTATATAAGGAAGACTTGGTCTTGAATTGAGATATCGAATCCCATACTTAGAATATTTTCCAGCCTTTCGTTCTCTGTTTCTTCGAACCCTGGAGCACTGTTCAGCCGTGAGCTTTTCCGGCAAATTCATGTCGTTTCCGGTGGTTGTTTTGCTCGTGCGAGGTAGCTTTGGACTCCTCTCGAGAAGCTTTGTCGATTACTACCATTCTTGGGTTCTGTGGTTAGCTAGAGCAAGGTCGCAAAGTTACTGTCTTGGCCGTGTGTTCGCTGTGAGCAGGTAGCTTCGAATTGTTGCAAGATCTTAACTTTAGTGTATTGTTTTAAGCTTCCGATTGTGTAGTATTGTTGCGATTGAGTGCTGGTTGAGAGTGTCTCCCGGCCGCGAGTCTGTGTTTGTATCCCGTAATATTTATGTACGCTGTTGGTTAACAGGATTTTATCAGAGTCTTCGGGATTTCTTGCAGTGCTAATTATAGCTCAGAAGTATTGAATTTAAGGTACGGATTCGAGCTTGAATTACAGCGGGGTTATGGCTTGGATGATTTGTAGTTTCTGGTGTGTGGAATGGTCGTGCCTGCTGGTTGTGCCCTGTTGAGGGTTGTGTATGTTATTGTGTTATTGTGTGTTGCATATGTTTATATGCCTGTGTACCAGCATGTTGCATACACGCATGATATTCCATTCCAGCCTTTGTGCCTTGTTGTATTGCTGTTGTTTCTTACCAGGTTTCGAGGGAGAGCGGCAATACCGCACTTTCATCTCCCTGCTGGGTGTTGTTAGCCCCTATGCACCGAGTGGCTAACTACCACAGTTCATAGGTTGGGCAACAGCAGGTTGAGTGATTGTTGCACCTGGTATTAGTGAGCGAGTAGGGGTGAGTGGGTAACTCCCACATGTCCTACACTCACAGTGGCCACACATCGTTTGCAAATTATTGGAGCTGTGCTTGAGTTCCTTAGCTCCCTTGTTGGTTGAGCCTTCCGTTGTTATCCGGTGTCTCATTCATAGCATCTGCATTTTATTCCTTGCTGTTTATTGCTGTTGTATTACTGCTCTCCGTACTGGGGTTTGACCCCATGTCCCTCTGGGGCTTGGTTTGTTTGTTGCATGTTGTGTTGTCCAGGTCATGCAGCTGGTCGAGGAGCTAACCCAGCTGGCGGTGCCCTAGGAGGTTGTTGAGTGTCCCAGTAGCGTATAGCATATATGTATGTATCAGTCTATTAGCCAGGGAGATGCCCTGTGCTTCGTTGTTGTATTCTGTGTGGAGTCTGATACGTTATTTGTATTAATGCTATACTTGCTTATATTGGTTTGTAAACTGGGAACTTATTTGGATTATCGTTATATTTTAAATTATATGTTTTAAACCGTCGGGCCTAAAAGC
>KV001781.1:153634-169049 GCA_001598015.1 Dorcoceras hygrometricum | reverse complement strand
TCTGGATTTCCTGCGACTGGATAAGCAAAACACTGTAGCCTACGACTGGGTGCACTGTAGCTTGCGACTGGTACATCATCTTGCGACTGGATGCATATCAACAGCTTGTTGTCCAGACGTTGGTCGTGAAATTCTTGCGACTGGATTACCCAACGACTGGTTAGATCAAACGCTGTCGTTTTGACTTATTCAAATGACATCGTTTTCTATGCATCCTCGACTGGTTAATTATAACGCTGTAGCTCTCTTCTGGATGCACTGTATGTTGCTTCTGGGTGTACTGTAGCTTGCGACTGGATGAGCAAACTACTGTAGCTTCCTGCTGGTTATGATGACGTCACTGCTGATGTCATCATCACTGATCCAGCTCTTGCGCTTCTTGACAACTGCTGATTGCTAACTTCATAGTTGCTGATGATAACTTTCTCCAGTAGACATGCTGACATCATCGTTGTTGATTCCAGACTTCTCTTCACATCGACGTCTGGTTTTTTTTCTTCACAACTGGTTCCAGACTTCTACTGTGCATCTTCTTCTTCGAACATCTCTCCAGCCTTTAGCGAATATCACAGCTGCTGGTCTAAATTGGCCTTCGCCTGATTAGGAACAACTGACTCAACTTTGGACGTCTCCATTGCTAATCCAGCTGCCGTCTAAGTGATGAATCAAACCAGCTGTGAATTTTATCTTTTCTCCTCACGACTGGACAGACTTCTCCTGTTCATCTTCTTTGCGCAATATGCTTTTTCCTGTTGATATCTGCACACTTCGTAGATTTGTTAGAAACACAGTAATAAGTTTTGTGTAATTCAAAATCCAATCTGGATCTGTTGACACAGATCCATCAGTTGGTTAGTTGTTGGTTGTTCTTTTCCCTAGTTGTTGTTTGTTGTTTCATCAGTTATCTTGAACTCTTTGGTTCAGTTGAGTTGTTCCTGGACTTGTTGATTTCGAGGACGAAATCGTGTTTTAGTGGGGAGAGATGTGAGACATGTGTTTTCGCAATCAGGTGTTGGTCGGGTTTGGACCAGCTGTTGGTCGATGTGTTTGGCGTAGACATCGAATTTGCCTATGTTGCAATCAGCAGTTGGAAAGATATCTGCAGTAGTAGTAGGAATCAGTCGGAGCAGCAGTGCTTCGTTATATTTCAGTCGTTGCATTATGGTAGGAAGCAGCAGCAATGCTGATGTGGATTTCAGTCGTTGGTGTACTATTGTGTATCCAGCTGTTGCGAGAGACCAACTGTTGCGAGTGATTAGTTGTTGGTATTTTAGTTGCGATGATCAGCAGAGAGCACTAAGGGACTTTGAAGCGACGACGTTTTGTGAACAGGAACCAGCTGTTGGTTTTGTTATCGTGTTTCTTAGTGGGTATCGAAACTATGTCGTTTTGATAAGTTGGAACGACAGCATTTTGAGTGGAGCGCTTTGTACCAGCTGTTGGTACTGATAGACATCAGCTGTTGAGAGATTTGGTGCATTGTTTAATTCAGCTGCTGGTTTGTTGATCAGCTGTTGGTAGCGAGGTGACGTGTCCCTCTGCGACGTCGTTTGGTTATGTTGGTGCGACGCCGTTTAGCCTTAGCGTTGTTTGAAAGATCAGCTGTTGGTTAGCGATCAGCAGTGACTAGCGGGCGACGTCGTTTTGTTTATTTGTTCGCTGTTTAGCGATAGGCAAAAGCTGATGCGAGATTTCAACTGTTGGTTGATATAACAGCGATGACGTCTGTTTTGTTGGTGGAATCTATTCCTACTTCTGTCAGCTGTCGTTGCTGTTCTCTATTATTGGTTCCCCGATACTTAGCAAATTTTCCCCCGATTCCCAATCTTTGTCTCGAACCCTGAGCACTGTTCACCGTAGCTTTTCTCCATCGATACCCATTGTTTCCCGTCTCTGTTTTGAGCAAGACCGGTGGCGCTGCACTCCTTGAGAGTTGCTCTTTCGATTGATACCACTTTTGGAAGTTGTGGTAGGCTGGAAGTAGGATCGTGAAGCAGCACCAGTAGCCGTGCATTCGCTGTTTCATGTTGCAGACCAGATTCTTTGGGACCCCGTTTGTAGTAATTGTTGCACAGAATATTGAGGCATGGATTTGAGCTTTTTATAGCTTGGAGATGGCGTGGGATAAATTGTGAGGTTGCTATTTGTATGAATGGCCGTGTATGAATGCTGTTGTGATTGCTGTTGTGCATATGTTTTATGCTAGCTGCTGTTATATGCATACATGCATTAATTCACGTTCATTTTCAATCCCTGCTGCTTTGTATCTTGTTGTATTGTTGCTGTTCTGTTCTTACCAGGATGCGAGGGCGAGCGACAATACCGCACTCTCATCTCCCTGCTGGGATATGTTAGCCCTCATGCGCCGAGTGGTTAACTACCACAGTTCATGAGTTGGGCAACGGCAGGTTGAGATATTTGATGCATCTGGTATTCGAGTGTGGTGTAAATATGAGCGGGTAATTCCCGTATGCTTGTACACACACCAGTGGCCACCATTCATTGCAGATCTCGTTGAGCTGTGTTTGAGATCCTTGACTCCCTTTCTTTGGTTGAAGCCTTCAGATGTTGTTCGGTGTCTCATTCATAGCATCTGCATTTTACCTTATGCCGTTCTTTAGCTGTTTCAGTTGCTCTCCGTACTGGGATTTGACCCCATGTCCCTCTGGGGCTTGGTTTGTTTGTTGCCTGTTTTTTTTTTCAGGTATTCCAGGTTTTACAGCTGTTCGAGGTTTTAACCGAGCTGGTGGTGCCCCAGGAGGTACTTAGAGTGTCCCGGTTAGTATAGTATATATACATGTATCAGTACTTAGCCAGGGGATGCCCTATGCTCTGTTGTATTCAGTTGTGGTTGTTGTCAGGTACTTGATGCATGTTTTATGCTGTACTGTATTTCTGTCTTCGTTGGTTTAAACTGGGATATATTTTGAGTATTGCACTATTTTAAATTATGTTATTTTTTTTCAGGCCAAAAGCAAAAATTTTAACCACTTTTTAGTAGCTTCCGCATGTTTTTGCGTGTTTTGTCTCTGATGTTAGCACGAGGCCTGACAAAAACTGTGAACATTCGTTTCAAGCATAACTGTGAACATTCGTTTCAAGTAGAACTGTGAACATTCGGTTCAACTCGAACTGTGAACATTCGATTCAACTCGAACTGTGAACATTCGGTTCAACTCCTTCGATTGTGGTCTTATCATAATCCCGATCGATGATCAGATATCACCGATGTGCTCAATTTACAAAACTGATCATTAGGAAGGAAAATCAAATTTTCGTACCACTAAATCTATATATGACAGGTTTTACTCTCATTAGCTAAATATAAAAGTCCTACTCCCTTAGCTACTTTTGGGAAGTCATACTCCCAACCTTCCTCCTACTATACTCAACACTTTGAGTACCATATCCTTGTCTGCACGGGAATTGGTAAACCAGTACACTGTGTGACCCTCAATGGTTCAGGGATACAGCTCGTCGTGGGCTCACAACTCATTGTGAATCAGAAACACATTTTTCTGATCTACCCATCGGACCATGGTAAAGCGCCTAGGAACATCGCCCCATGATCCCGTATGTATCACTGATAGTGCCTGCAAGAACCACTCGGTCATGGTTAGCGTATAGTACGGTCCATTCAACTCATATATCCCGATCGAATCAACGACCATTGGTAAATCGAGAGTCGTTTGAGATTCGATAGCCATGCATATATCTTGGAGATCAGAATAACGACATCACGAGTGCTACAGGTAAACTCATTTACATTGAAGCACAAGAGTACTCTAGCCAGAGATTTGTCACATTATTATCCCCTCAGATAGCATAGGATATCCTCGCACTAGGGCGAGCGGTGAATCCTCGACAACAAAGCATCGACTCCACATGCTTCGTGACCTCATCCAATCTCGACACCTGATGACCCTCACGGAGTCGGTAAACGAGTCAAAGTGAGGCGACTAATCATGTAGAGTCTCAATGATGTTTCGAGTAGTAAGGACTAATCCATACAACCAAGACCTCGGACTCTCCACTCGAAAAATGGTAACCACTTGGAGAATCTGAACGAGGTTGGCTCGATAGTTCGCCAGGAAAACCATCCATTTGCATGCTCAGAACATCACAATGTTCCCTACCAATGAAACGTGGTACTTCAAATCACAGATGCTAGTCTCAAACTCGGGCGGCCTTATCCTAATTTTGACAGCCCAATCGACTAGGAACAAGTTCAGAATACACAGTGACTATTAGATGTGTTTCATGATAGCCATCATATCCACTATCACATCTAACATACACTATGGTGCATTCTAGGTCTTTATCCAACAAAATTGTTAACATTATAAAATAATGAAGATAAATAATGCCATAAAAGAATACGAATTTCATAAAAAAGATCGTTTTACATAGAGTCAACAAGAATACGCACGCCACAAGTTGGCTAGTAGGGCACCTACTCTAGCAAAGAAGCCCCCGAAGACATTTGATGAGCTTCTCACTAAGGCTGAAAAATATGTTAATGTGGATGAGATACAGTCCTCGAGGAAGAGTGAACAGAAAGCGCCACCTCGACCGGGTCGGGAATTTCAAGCAGAGAGAGCCCTGCCGAGGCCACCCAGGCAAGAACCACCTTTGTTTGTTGGGAGAGTTACCGCTCGAAGTGATGGGCCTTGGAGATCTGTGACGAGCGGAAAGTAGTGCAGTAACCTCGGGGAAGTGATGGGCCCCAAGGAATACCAGGTCAGATAAGTTTTGTGATTTTCACAAGGATTACGGGCACACGACCTCGGAGTTTCGACACTTGGATAATGAGTTGGAGCGCATTATACAAAATAATCGCGATGTACGGGTAGCGCTAGTCGGGGATGGACAACCTCGGAGGGAGAAGAGGACCCGAGGAGGAGAAAGTTGGCGGCAGGATAAGAGGCCCTCAGGGCAAGAAAGGACACCTCGAAATCAGGATCGGAATCCTTCCCGAGGAGAACAGAGATCACCCCCACCTCGGGGCATTATCCAAATGATATCAGGAGGACCTACTGATGGTGATTCTAATCGGGCGAGGAAGGCGCGGTGTCGTCGGATGGAAGCCATGGAGGTCGAAAAGAGGCGCTCGAGGCTTACTATATCATTTGATGCCGAGGACCTAACGGCATATTTCGGGATCGGGAATTTGTTGGATGAGGTCCAAAATTGCTTCTTTTTTATCTTTTGATATTACACATAAGTGAAAAATACCTTTGGAGATTGGTTCGTTAGCTTATTCTGTTTCATCTTTGGTGGTGGTACTGGAATCACTAGGAATGTCATCTATTAAGTCATTGATCTTTTGTTTTGGTTTCCTTTGATTTTTTATTACAGTTAGGGGAAGTATGTCCCGATTAGTTACAATTCCAACATTTTAGAGTGTGTGATTTGTTCTGACTAGTCATTTTAGTCTTCCAGTAGTTACTATTGCGTTTGAATGGAGGTTTGTAAGACCGTCGAAAAGTTTTTTCTTTCTTTTTCCTTCGGACCGAAGGAGGATCGATGTTCATTAAACCAAACATTGAACAGAAGATGCCTAGTTCCTTTCTAGTCGCGGTTCTATCTGATTTCTATTTTGCTTGCAGTTTGAGTTCAGAACATAATGATAATCATTCTTCTTGAATGATAGCGAATAATTGACCATAGGTCATCTCATTGAAAGGAATTTCTTCAGTGCCAATCTCACTTTTTAATTTTTGAATTATGCATTCAGCAAAGAGGCTGGGTAGCCCCATGACGAATTGTTCTTTCCAAAAAGACATATTACAGTCTTCTCGACGCAGAACATGAGTGAGGAAGACATCCTTGTACCAACGATAGTCAGTTAGGAAGGACTCGAAGATTTGTTAAAATTATTTTTGAGGAATTAAATTCTTCTTTTGGGTCACCAATGAAGTACATCGAGATTGTAATTATTAAGAAATCGCAAGAATCATTTTGTTCCTTGATATTATAATCATTGTCTTCAACTTGAACTGTATGATTAAGTATATTTAATTTTGATTCAATGGATAAATCATTGTCCCACCAATTTCATAATTGACCAGTAAAACCCTGGACAATCAAGGTCATAGCAGTTTCTTCATTTTGACCTTTAATTTTGTTGGCAAGGTGTGCCATGCCCATTTCTTTTAATGTATTAAGAATTTCGTATTCTGATTTTCCATATATATTCCATTCAATAATGGATTTACCATCGTATTTAGTACTTTCGAATTGGTTTCTTTCCTCGTAACCTATATCAACCGGAGTAGGGAGTTGATAAACGAGTATTATTATTATTAAATCGTCGTCTTCTGGTAAAGATTTTGTTGATTTCATTATTATCATCTTCAAAGGGATTTTCTATAATGTTAACATCATCCGAAGTTTAATCTTCAGAATCGTCTGTAATTGAATTTGGGGATTCATCACATTGATCGTTATTGGTTTCTACACAATTTATTTTACTTCCGGATGTTCCAATTTCGGAAAGTTTTGTAGAGATTTTATTGAGGGTATGATCAGTATTATTCTGAAAGCTTGTTTGTTTTTCTTTTTCTGTGGGGATAATTTTTGTTTGGAAAAAAGGTTTGGCTGTATCATTAAATGAAGGGTTTTTATTATGGTGAGTTTGATTGAGATTATTTGAAATATGGTCAACTTGAGTAGCTATTGTTTTAAGTATTTGATTAGAATAATTAATCCGTTGGAAAATTTATTAATATCTTCTGTGTTAATAGTTCTTTGTCACTGCGTCCTCGTTTAAAATGATTTGTTGTGACTTCAGCTTTTGTGGTTTGAAGTTTTAATGTTTGTAATGGGGGATGAACTGCCGAAACAATATCACTATTGAGGAGGGACCATTTCTTATGGAGGCTTGTATTAACTTGGATAACAGATTTATTTTGGAAATCATTAAAGCATCCAACAGATAAGAAAATTGTTAAAAATGTATAAAAAGAAATATTTGATTTGATTGTTTTCATTTTGTTAATCCATTCATCGTGAATGTGTTGTTTAATATCTTCATCTAATTTTTCATACCATTTGCATTTATCATTACGAAATTGATCTTGTAATTCTACATTTAAATAGTCGAAGTCTGGTTAAAATTCTTTATCTGATCTGATCATCATTATCATACTTGAAATTGAAGGAGATTGGGGTGGAGAACAATTTTGTGGGGAAGAAGGACCAGATTTTGGCTTCGGAATAGGTGTTATAAATTCATATTTTTTAGTATTTCTAGATAAACTAGTAAATGAATGTCTAGAAGGTTGTGATCCGGATAAGGGATGAGTATACTGGGATTTTATTGGACTATTAAATTTAATTGTTATTTTACCATCTTCTTCTTTGATTATTTGAGAAACGTCTTGTCTTTCTATGTTTCTTGGTATTTGAGGAGTATTTATTATAAATTGTTGTTGAATAGTTATTTCAGTCCACTTTAATCTTTTTGGAGTGAAGACCGTAGGTCGTTCGAGTTCGGCATGCAACAGAACTGTTTCTTCTTTCGAAGATGGTAGTCTGTTGTATTTGGGATTTAGTTGAGAAGAAAGAAGTATGAAGTAGACTCGGTATATGATAGCAAAATTTTTGCAGGGATGAAATTCATCACCCTGAATATGGACATCTAATATTAAAGATCTAAAATCATTGGATCTGTAAGATCCACAGAGAAATTTGGGGAACAATTAAAATATATTGGACCATTACACATATTAGTTTGAATCATCGATAGAAGAGATGTTTGATATCTCTTGAGTCGTTTATCCCTAAGTTCTAAGTACATCGGAGTGTCAACTCCAATATGAACTAAAGGTTTGACTGCTATTTGTATTAAACCGAAATGTAAATATCTATAATTATTTTGTATGTATTTTTGAATTGTTGTGTTGTTGAGGAGAGCGATACTCTGTGAATCCCCTTGGATTGACATAGTCTCTTCATGAGTTTTTACTAAGAAAGTAGTTTTGAAGTCTGCGAATCCTATCTTATATATGTTTTCTATCTGTTCTTGGGGTATTGTCCAGTTCGAGTAGTATATAGGCATATGAGTTTCATGACTTTGAACTACGTTCTGGGTTCTGGAGGTAGTCCTAAGGATAATAAGTTTCTTAATCTTAAGGCCATTGTAACTTAGATAGATAAACTTTAATTCGCTGAAATAGTGTGGTCATATGGGAACACATGCCGGGAACACTTACCACGTTTACCAATGGACTCACTGCTTACCAACATAAAGTCCAACCATTAGACCGAGAACTAAAAATATTAACTATGAAAAGCTGCAAACGATACTCTAAGGATCCAATCCTTTCGATAATCTCAAAACGGTCCAATGAATCTTGGAGCTAATTTACCTTTGAGTCTAAACCTCATCACGCTCTTGTAAGGAGAAACTTTCAAAAATACTTGATTGCTCACTTGAAACTCTAAAGCACTATGCCTTTTGTTAGCATACATAGCTTTACGATCTTGTTCAGCTTTCATCTACCTCGAATCAACTCAATGTGGTCAAGTCTGTTCACGTAAACACCCAGATCTCAATTCGTACCTTTCTCAGTAGCTAAAACCTCAACAGAGCTTACAAGAACAAGAGCACGGCACCTTGCTGCCCTACCACATCACGGCAAACACAACAGAGCTGCTCGCAACAACCCAGAAGCTCAAATCTATCAAAGCATCTGGCAATCAGCTCACAACAAAGCTCATACAGCTTACAACCTAAAGCCGCGTAGCCTAAAACAGCTACCTCAACTCAACAGATCACTATCCAGCTCTAAATCGAAGCTTAGATTAGTAAGAAATCCCTTACCCAAAGCTTCTCAAGAACAAAAGAACTGCTGGACAACAATCGCGAAAATTCTCGAACCTGCAACTACTTCGCGCTCTCTCAACTTAGCAGATGCACTGTTCACCAGCAGATGCATTCATTTTGATATTTCAGCAGTTGCTTTTGTAGCGACTGGTTGTAGCGACTGTTTGTAGCGACTGGTTGTAGCGACTGGTTTATGCGCTACGGCATCGTTTCACTTTATAATTGTTTAAAAGACCTCGCGACTGGATTCTTGTTGTAGGATCGAGCGCTTGCCGCTTTACCAAAAGCTATAGCTTTTGGTAACGGTGCAACTCCAATCTTTTAAACCGTATAGCAACACAAGTGCCACGGTTCGATCGCTCTACCTAGCAGGGGCAATTATTGCACTCCAACAATCCCCCTCCCAATAATTGCACTCCTTGCAATCAATGGGAATCGAACCCGTGACCTTGGCTCTGATACCAATTTTAGGACCGAGCACCTGCCGCTTTACCAAAAACTATAGCTGGTGGTAACGGTGAAACTCAAATCTTTTAAACCGTATAGCAACACAAGAGCCACGTTTATATCGCTCTACCTAGCAGGGGAAATTATTGCACTCCAACACAAATCTACAGTGAAAGTCAATCACTGACAATTTCAGATGTTAGCGCTATCCAGATCTCAGCGCTAACTCAAATCTGGCTCCGCTACACTAAACACGCGCTACTAATCAAAACGGCGTTGCACAAGAGTCCCGCTCGCTAATGCTAAACGACGTCGCGTTGACTCTAGATCTGAAACAGATCTCACGCACTCAGACGCGCTAACGCTCATCCAGATTTGACCAAATCTGAAATCCTCAAACTGCACGGGTCTACGCCAAACTCACGAACCGGATCGGTCCACACAGTACCGTTGACTAACACTTGACTTCTCTTCTCTAACCAAATCTGTTTCCTCTCGCAACACCAGATCTGACTAGTACCAGAAACAACATCGTATCACTAATACTCAACCCGCGTATACCCGGGTAATCCAAAACGACATCTTTCGCTTCCCGCTCATGACAACTCACTCGTACACGTGAGGAACAGATCTGGGAACTCAGATCTTACTCAAATATGATCCGTTCTATACCAAATCTGAAAATCTAAAAATAGCCAACAGAAAAACCAAATATTTCAAATCTGAAAACCCGATGGTTAACTTCTCTATTAGCTAATCCTCGCCCAGATCTGATTAACTAATAAATTACCAAATTAACAATTTCTAGTCCTCACACTCTCCCCCACTAGAAATGGATTTCGTCCTGGAAATCAACCTACGGCAACAGATCATAATAAAGTAAAAACACCAGAAATCACCAAAACTAACACCAACAATCTGCCCAGCATAACTCAATGCTTAACAAAACCACAAATCTTGGCCACAAATCAATTCAAAACATAAGAACAACAAGCTAGAAGTTACGTGGAATGCTACGTTCAACGCTCAAACAGATGAGGCCACTCCTGTCTCATCTATTCTTCAATTTCCCAGGTAGATTCTGCTAGAGTAGATGCCCAACTAGCCAACTTGTGGCGTGTGGGTTCATAGACTCTTGTATATGACAGTCTTTATATATGATATTCGCATTTATCCATATGGCATTCTTTACTTTCATTGTGTGTATGATGATTTACAATTGCGTTGAGTAAAGACCTAGAATGCACTAAAGCGTATGTTAGATGTGATAGTGGGTATGACGGCTATCATGAAACACATCTAATAGTCACTGTGTATTCTGAACTGTTCCTAGTCGATTGGGCCGTCTCCGAGGTCTTGGTTGTACTGATTAGTCCTCACGACTATAAACGTCATTGAGACTCTACATGATAGGCGTCTCACTTTGACCCGTTTGCCGACTCACTTGGAGTCGTAAGGCGTCGGGATTGGGTGAGACCCCGATGCATGTAGGAGTCGATGCATCGTTGTCGAGGATTCACCGCTCGCAGACATGCGTGGATATCCTACGCTATCTGAGGGGATAATAATGTATAAATCTCTGGCAAGAGTACTAGAAGTGTTTTAGGTAAATGTGTTTACCTAGTTACACTCACGATGTCACTATTCGATCTCCAAGATGTACGCATAGCTATCGGATCTACAACGACTCTCGATTTACCAATGGTCGCTGATCTGATCGGGATATATGGATTGAAAGGACCGTACTGTACGCTAACCACGACCAACTGGTTCTTGCAGGCACTATCAGTGATACCTAGGGGATCATGGGGCGATGTTGCTAGACGCTTTACCATGATCCGATGGGCAAGTCCGGAATTGTGATTCCGGAGCCGCAATGGTTGTGGGCCCACGGCTAGCTGTATTCCTGAACCATTGAGGGTCACACAAGTACTGGATTCAAGATTCCCGCACGGATACTCAGCTCAATTTGTTGATCACGAGAAGAGGATTTTGGGGAGTGCGACTTCCTAAAAGTCAACAGGGGTCAAACCGGGGTTTCCCGCTGTTGAGGGGCAAAACGGTCATTTTGCACTGGGGTTCTGTAAAATGGTTTTTCAGATCATAGTGTTCAGTTCTGGAAACTGAATCGATCGGTCCGATCTGATCGGCGATCGGAGTTACGATGAAGTCTCGGTGATGGAGATGAACTGAATGTTCATCCGTTGGACCCGGGCCTGTTGGGCCGGTCCAAGTCCAACACTCATATCTATTTAATATAGATTAGACCTCATAATAACACACAAGACTCAAAACCCTAACCCTAATCACTTGGCCGCCGCCCCCTCTCTACATCATCCTCACACCGCCGCCGCCGTGCGCCGCCGCCGCTTCGCCGGAAAATTGTTTTCGGCCTAGTTTTTCGAGGAGAATCCATTGGCAATAAAATCCTTCAGCCTTCTAGTGCAGGCTGATTGGAGGGAGATCGATTCCGGTCGTGGACCTGATTGACGGATCTACCGCCACCTACCGAGAAGAGCCGTCGTTCTTGTAATTCCGGTTGGAGCCAGGCACAAGTGCCAGCAAGGTAGTGTTTTGAACACCCTATGAATGTCATAATTTTTGTATTACTCGTATTGATCGTCTCCCGGTTGTTTATTTTCTGTTCTTCCGCTGCCTCACCGGGGGGCGTGATCCGGATCCCAACAGTGGTATCAGAGCCATGGTTTTCGGATCTGATCATACGATTATGCCATATTGTATCTGATTTTCTAATTTTCAAAATCGAACAAAAATTTTTTTTTTAGGATCGCCGCCGACCGCCGCCAAGGGCGCCGGCGACTAAGCGCCGCTGCGCGCATATGCGCACGCGTTGCGCGCTGCGCAGCGATGCGCGCTTGTCGCGCACCACAACCACGCAATGGGCGGCCTCTCGCGCAACGGTTGCGCGATCGACGGCCGATGCGTGCGCGCTGGTCGCGCGTCGCGACTGGGCGCAAGGCGTCTCCTCCGCGCGCAAATGGTTGCGCAAATGGCCGGATGATGTTGCGCCGCTGGAAGCGCTGGTCGACGATGGCGGCTGCATGTGGGCGTTGCGTCTCGCGAAGGGCCGCGCACGTCGCCTGGCCGCCGTAGCGCGATGGTCGAAGCCACAGCCCGCGATGTCGCGCCTCTCGTGCGACGATGTTGCGCCGCTGCTGGTCGACGATGGTGCGCACTGGCTGTGCAAGTTCACGCCGCTGGTTGCGTGCGGCGTCGCGCGCTGCCGCCTCGTTTTCGTGGTGGTGGCGCCGTCGCCGGCCGCCGCTCCGGTGAAGCTCCGGTGATGTCGTGACGGCTGATTTCTTCTAGGGTTTGGGTCGGGCCTGTCCCGGGCAGCCCGTGAAGTTTTCGGGCCGGTATGCGATATCGGGTCCGTTTTGGTCGATTTTGAAATTTTAAGATTTTCGGGCCTAGAATTGTTTTAAGCCCAATTTGATACAATTAAAATTAGTAAAATGTGATTTTAATTATGAAATATGATTTTATAATGAAATATGATTTTGTTGATTAAAATTTGTTTTATCGGCAAAATCCGATTTTATTATAAAATACGATTTCGTAATTAGAATATGATTTTACGATGATAATTAGTATTATTTAAATTATGCTTGTTAATTAGATTAATTGCATGATTGGGGTGATCGAGAGCCGTGCCCAATTTGTTAGGTGTATGCAATAGGTTTTGAATGATTTCGGTTTTATAATATATTTTGATTATCATTCAAAGTGGGCCTGTTTGTGGCCCGTTCCCACCCCTTGATAAATGTATCCCTTATTTGTCATAGTAAATTTAAATGTAAATTACTAGATTTAGTGGGAGGACATCCGAAGACGGTGGACGGTGACGATCAAGATATTAAAGACCGAAGATCTGTAAACCCGGAAAGCTTTGTAATAGGATTGCATTGCATATTGCATTACCCCTAGGATTGGACCCAGGTCCGTGGCTGGCAACCACGGACCGCATAGCTCTCGCGATCGATCATCCCAATGTTACTTTATATATGTTGATATATAGATTAATTGAATCCGCATGTTGCATGTTTTAAATTAGATTTAAATATGCATGAGACCAAACTTTTTCAAAAATAAAATCCCTCGTTTTAAATATGATTTAAAACTTATATCAAGATAAAATGTTTATTCGATAAACTAAAGGTATTTAAAATTGTTTAAATTAACCCTACCTTCCATCAACAATGGGTGTACGTCGATGCTACCCTTATACATGGCTCGGCTCAAATTATTGAGGGGGTCATGTATGCCGGAAAGCTGTCCACGCCATTGACAATTGTTGTGAGTCGGTTGGAACTCCCTTTAACGTTGGCTCATATTATTGGGGACGTTAAGGGGACCGTCCTTCATGACTCAACATTGATGGGTCAATCTTGACACGTGTTTGTAAACGGCGTCATATTATTGGGCCCTTACTGGACGTGAGGTGAATACATGGAGGTTGCACCGATTGCAATCGGAAACTACCTTTCAAGGGTCATGGATGGCTGATATTATTCGGGTCCATGGTCGCTTGATTGGGCTCCGTGTACCCACTAAAGAAACGTGTTTTCTCGATTTCATTAGAGGGTGGTGAAATCGTTAAAATAGTGGGAGGGTAATTCATAAAACTTAATGACCATGTTTTATGTCTTAGCGTTTATTTTATATATAGTTTGTAATGTATGTCTGTTTTCTTTTCAGTATAACTGCTTTATAAATGGTTTCGATGAAAAACTCGCTCGCTGCTATACTGGATAGCAACAGGTTCACCGGTCTGAACTACCAAGACTGGCTCCGCAACCTTAATCTTGTATTGGCTTCGGAGAAGCTCCTCTATACGATAGAGAAGTCGCCTCCGGAGGAAACCCCTGCCGATATCAGCCCTGAGGAGCTGATTACGCTTAACCAATGATGTGACGACGAGGTTAAAGCTCGATGCTATGTGATGGCATTGATGTCCAATGAAATGCAACGGCGCTTTGAGAAGACAAAGTATGCCTCTGCCATACTCTTTCATCTCAAGGAACTGTACGGGGAGAACTCTCGACATGAGAGGTTCACGGCTGTCAAGGAGCTGATGACGAGCCGCATGCGCGATGGGACTTTGGTCCGCGAGCATGGGATTCGTATGATTGGGCTCGTTGAAAAGCTGTCGGGCCTTGATATCGCGCTTCCACACGAGCTGTCGGTGGATGTACTTCTCCTTTCGCTACCCGCTGCATTTGACCACTTTGTGGTCAACTTCAACATGAACAAGCTGGAAGCCACCCTTGAAGAGGTGGTGAACATGCTTGTAGTGTTTGAGGAGACTATAAAGAAGGACAAACCCGTCCTCCTTCTGGGTTCTTCTTCCTCCGCGAAGAAGGGTCCCAGACGCAAGAGCAAGAAGCGTTCTGCTCCTGCGAAGGAGGAAAAGTCTGTCAAGAAGCCAAAGGCAAAGGTTTCTAAGCCAAACAAGAGCGAGGACGTTTGCCACCACTGCCACAAGGCTGGGCATTGGAGGAGGAACTGCAAGGAGTACCTCGAGCAGTTGTGAACTGCGAAAGGTATGTTCTACATTGAAATAAATATGTCCCTTAATTCAACTTCTTAGGTACTTGATACCGGATGTGGATCTCATATCTGCAATGATTTGCAGGTGATGACAAGAAGTCGAAGTCTTAGAGAGGGTGAGACCCACTTGAGGCTTGGCAATGTAGCAAGAGTTGCTGCAGTAGCTATATGAGATATTTATTTATTTCTGTCTTCAAATTTTAAGTTGTTGTTACGAGACGTTTTATTTGTTCCTGAATTGATTAAAAACATTATTTCTATTCCTATGCTTGATAGAGATGGATATTCTTGTATGTTTGCTAATTCAATTTGCAATATTTATAAGAATGAATGTTTAATTGGAATTGGGGAACGCGAAAACGATTTATACACCTTAAAATTAAAAGACGTTCCAACTCACGATGTCGAAGCACACACAACAACGATTAAACGGAAACACGATAACTTGAACCCAGCACAACTTTGGCACGCTAGGCTAGGTCACATTTCCCTAAGTAGGATGAACAAGCTAGTTAGGAGTGACTTGTTTGATCTGTAAGACATAAACTCCCTACCGACTTGTGAATC
>KV001781.1:137496-153344 GCA_001598015.1 Dorcoceras hygrometricum | reverse complement strand
TTGCACCTAGGAGATCCGAGAGGATTCCTAGGGCTCCTGAGAGATATGGTTTTATCCTTGAAGATGATCAAAGTGATCAAGTTGTTGGATCTGATCCAAGAACTTTCAAGGAGGTATTTTCCGATGCTGATTCTAATTTGTGGCTTGAAGCAATGCAGTCTGAGTTTGACTCAATGCATGCTATCCAAGTTTGGACTCTTGTTAGCCCTCCCGAAGGAATTGTTCCTATTGGGTGCAAATAGGTGTACAAGAGGAAGCTTGGGCCTGATGGTAAGGTAATGACCTACAAGGCACGACTGGTCGCGAAAGGTTACACTCAAAGGCAAGGTGTTGACTATGATGAAACCTTCTCGCCAGTCGCAATGTTCAAGTCAATTAGAAACTTGTTAGCCATAGCCGCATGGTACAACTATGAGATATGGCAAATGGATGTGAAAACTGCGTTCCTTAATGGAAACATTAAGGAAGAGATCTATATGACGCAGCCTGAGGGTTTCACATCTGTTGGAAGCGAGCATAAAGTATGAAAGCTTCAGAGATCGATATACGATCTCAAACAAGCATCGAGGAGTTGGAACCTAAGATTCGATGAAACAATTAAGGAATTTGGTTTCATCAAGAATCCCGAGGAGCCATGTGTATACAAGAAGGTAGTTAAAAGCACTGTGACATTCCTCGTACTTTATGTTGATGACATTCTACTCATTGGGAATGATGTAGGAATGCTGCAATCAACTAAAGTATTGTTGTCTAGTAGATTTTCGATGAAGGACATGGGTGAAGCATCCTATATTCTTGGAATACAGATCTATCGGGATAGATCTAACGGATGCTCGGACTCACCCAAGCTACCATACTTAAGAGGTTCTCTATGGAAGAGTCCACGAGAGGACACCTACCTATGTGTCACGGGGTCACTCTATCTAAGTCTATGTGTCCAAAGACTGATGTGGAGATAGAGAGTATGGCACGTGTACCATATGCCTCGGCAATAGGTAGTATTATTTATGGCATGATCTCGACTAGACCGGATGTCGCATATGCTCTGAGTATCACGAGCCGCTACCAGGCCAACCCCGGCCAATTGCATTGGAAGGCTGTGAAGGATATTCTTAAGTACTTACGAAGGACTAAGAATATGTTCATGGTCTATGGGGGTGGTGAACTCAAACTGGAAGGCTACACTGATTCTAGCTTCCAGTGTGACGTGGATGATTCGAAATCAACCTCTGGATTTGTATTCATGCTCAATGGAGGTGCTGTCTCTTGGAAGAGTTCCAAGCAAGACACCATCGCGGATTCAACCACTGAGGCTGAGTACATTGCAGCATCAGCTGCTGCTAAGGAGGCCGTTTGGATAAGGAATTTCGTCCAAGAGTTGGGCGTCATTCCTAATGGAGTTGGTCCAGTCCCGGTGTACTGCGACAACACGGGTGCCGTTGCGCAAGCAAAGGAGCCTAGGTCTCACCAAAGATCCAAAGACATACTAAGGAAATACCACATAATCCGGGATATTGTGTCTAGAGGTGACATAGCAGTTGAGAGAGTCGCCTCTGCGGACAACGTTGCTGATCCACTTATGAAGCCCTTGCCAGGACCCTTGTTTGAAAAAATCGCGAAACAATGGGACTGCGTTTGATGAATAGTTGGCTTTAGGGCAAGTGGGAGATTGTTAGAATAGATGCCCAACTAGCCAACTTGTGGCGTGTGGGTTCATAGACTCTTGTATATGACAGTCTTTATATATGATATTCGCATTTATCCATATGGCATTCTTTACTTTCATTGTGTGAATGATGATTTACAATTGCGTTGAGTAAAGACCTAGAATGCACTAAAGTGTATGTTAGATGTGATAGTGGGTATGACGGCTATCATGAAACACATCTAATAGTCACTGTGTATTCTGAACTGTTCCTAGTCGATTGGGCCGTCAAAATGAGGATAAGGCCGCCCGAGTTCTAGACTAGTATCTGCGATGCGAAGTACCATGTTTCATTGGTAGGGAACATTGTGATGTTCTGAGCATACAGATAGATAGTGACCTGGCGATCTATCGAACTACTCTCCTTCGGACTTTCCAAGTGGTTACCATTTGTCGAGTGGATAAGTCCGAGGTCTTGGTTGTACTGATTAGTCCTCACGACTCGAAACGTCATTGAGACTATATATGATAGGCGTCTCACTTTGACCCGTTTGCCGACTCACTTGGAGTCGTAAGGCGTCGGGATTGGGTGAGACCCCGATGCATGTAGGAGTCGATGCATCGTTGTCGAGGATTCACCGCTCGCAGACATGCGTGGATATCCTATTCTATCTGAGGGGATAATAGTGTATAAATCTCTGGCCAGAGTACTAGAAGTGTTTTAGGTAAATGTGTTTACCTAGTTACACTCGCGATGTCACTATTCGATCTCCAAGATATACGCATAGCTATCGGATCTACAACGACTCTCGATTTACCAATGGTCGCTGATCTGATCGGGATATATGGATTGAAAGACCGTACTGTATGCTAACCACGACCAACTGGTTCTTGCAGGCACTATCAGTGATACCTAGGGGATCATGGGGCGATGTTGCTAGACGCTTTACCATGATCCGATGGGCAAGTCCGGAATTGTGATTCCGGAGCCGCAATGGTTGTGGGCCCACGGCTAGCTGTATCCCTGAACCATTGAGGGTCACACAAGTACTGGATTCGAGATTCCCGCACGGATACTCAGCTCAATGTGTTGAGCACGAGAAGAGGATTTTGAGGAGTGCGACTTCCTAAAAGTCAACAGGGGTCAAACCGGGGTTTCCCACTGTTGAGGGGCAAAACGGTCATTTTGCACTGGGGTTCTGAAAAATGGTTTTTCAGATCATAGTGTTCAGTTCTGGAAACTGAATCGATCGGTCCGATCTGATCGGTGATCGGAGTTACGATGAAGTCTCGGTGATGGAGATGAACTGAATGTTCATCCGTTGGACCCGGGCCCGTTGGGCCGGTCCAAGTCCAACACTAATATCTATTTAATATAGATTAGACCTCATAATAACACACAAGACTCAAAACCCTAACCCTAATCACTTGGCCGCCGCCCCCTCTCTTCATCATCCTCACGCCGCCGCCGCCGTGCGCCGCCCGCCGCCGCCGCTTCGCCGGAAAATTGTTTCCGGCCTAGTTTTTTGAGGAGAATCCATTGGCGATAAAATCCTTCAGCCTTCTAGTGCAGGCTGATTGGAGGGAGATCGATTCCGGTCGTGGACCTGATTGACGGATCTACCGCCACCTACCGAGAAGAGCCGGCGTTCTTGTAATTCCGGTTGGAGCCAGGCACAAGTGCCAGCAGGGTAGTGTTTTGAACACCCTATGAATGTCATAATTTTTGTATTACTCGTATTGATCATCTCCCGGTTGTTTATTTTCTGTTCTTCCGCTGCCTCGACGGGGGGCGTGATCCGGATCCCAACAGATTCTTCTCTACCATGCTTGCTCCATTGGACCATCACCAACGGTATGATCTTATTCCTCAGCCGCTTCTCTTTTCTATCCAGAATCTGCACTGGATATTCAACATAGCTCAAGGTAGAATCCAGCTCTACTTCATCAGTCCTCAGCACATGGGATGGATCTGGCTCATATTTCCTCAACATTGACACATGAAACACATCATGCATCGCTGCTAACTCATCAGGCAGCTGCAATCTATAAGCCGAAGACCCAATCCTCTCAACAATCTCAAAAGGACCAAAGAATCTTGGAGCTAATTTACCCTTAAGTTTAAATCTCATCACGCTCTTGAAAGGATAAGCCTTCAGAAATACTAGATATCCAACCTGAAATTATAAAGGTCCGCGTCTCTTATTAGCATAGCTAGCTTGTCGATCTTGTGCAGCTTTCATTCTACTCCGAATCAACTCAATCTGATCTTTCATATGTGCACAAATTCAGGAGTAGACCGCTGTTTCTCACCAATCTCTTCCCAATAGATTTGAGATCTGCACTTTCGACCATACAAATCGATATTCACCTGGTAGCTGTTGTTATAAGAAAATTCAACCAAGGATAAAGAATCCTGTCAGCCACCGTTGAAATCCAACACCACAGCTTGCAGCATATCTTCTAAAATCTGAATGGTCCTCTCGGATTGGCCATCTGTCTGAGGGTGATAAGCTGTACTCATAGCAAATATTGAACCCATAGCTGCTTGCAAGCTCTTCCAGAATCAGGAAGTAAATCTTGGATCTCTATCAGACACTATCAAAACCGGCATTCCATGCAATCTAACAACATGGTCGATATAGAACTTCGTCATCTTCTTCATCGAACACCTCACATCATAGGGAATGAAATGGGCTGACTTCGAAGCCTGTCAACAACAATCCAAATCGCATCACATCCCCTATTCGATCGAGGTAAATGAGTCAAAAATCCATGGCGATGTGCTCCCAATTCCATTGAGGAACTTGTAGAATATGTAGCAATCCACCAGGTCTCATCCTCTCAGCCTTGACCTGTTGGCAATTCAAACATCGTGCTACATATCCAGAGATATCATTCCTCATGCCTTCCCACCAATAGTGCAACTTCAAGGCATGATACATTTTCTTCTCACCGGGATGCACACTGTATCGACTACAATGGGCTTCATTCAAAATAGTCTCTTTCAAATCAATCAGGTTTGGAACCTCCAATCTACCATGGAATCTCATACATCCATCAGATGCAACAGAAAAATCTTCTGACTGACCATTTTGGGCTTTAATCTTCTACTCATGAATATATGGGTCAGTTCTCTGCGCTGATCTAATGTATGCAACAACCTGTGGTTCACCTGAATAGAAGAAACTATGAAATACTGATCACTTCGCTGAAACTGCCATCCAAAAGTGCCCAAATCCTCATGGACTTTGGATATACTCATCGACGTCAACATCCCAGGTTGAGCTTTTCTACTCAAAGCATCGGCAACTAAGTTCATCCGTCCAGTCTGATACTGAATCTCACAGTCAAAATCTTTGAGCAACTCCATCCAACGACGTTGCCTCATATTCAAGTCAGACTGTGTGAAGATATACTTCAAACTATTGTGGTCCGTATACACCACAAATTGCTCACCTTTCAAATAGTGACGCCAAATCTTCAAGGAAAAAACAATCCAGCAAACTCTAGGTCATGAACGGGGTATCTCGTCTCATGGGGTTTCAACTGTCGAGACGCAGAGGCTATCACACGCCCGTTCTGCATCGACACGCATCCCAAACCACTCAGAGAAGCATCCGAGCACACTACAAAATCTCCAAAACCCGAAGGCAATTCCAACACAGGAGCAGTAGTCAACTTCTCCTTGAGCAACTGGAAACTCGACTCACATTCATCTGTCCAAATAAACTTCCTATCATTATGGGTCAACTGAGTCATCGGCTTAGCTATCGAAGAGAACTTCTCGATGAAAGTCTATAATAGCCAGCCAATCCTAAGAAACTACGGATATCGGAAATATTTCTAGGTCTTTCCCAGTTAAGAACTGCTTTGACCTTACTCGGATCAACAGAAATACCTTGAGCTGAAATAACATGACCCAAAAAGACCACCTTGTCCAACCAAAATTCACACTTGCTGAACTTGGCATACAACTGTGAGTCTCTCAGTTTCTGCAACACCAATCTCAAGTGCTCTTTATCCTCTCTGTAGCTCCTCGAATACACCAACATATCATCTATGAATACAATCACAAGATGATCGATATACTCACTAAAGACGCGATTCATAAAATCCATGAAGACAGTTGGAGCATTCGTCAATCCAAACTTCATGACAAGAAACTCATAATGCCCGTATCTCGTCCTAAAAGTCGTCTTTGCCACATCAGCGTCTCTAATCCGCAACTGATGATAACCAAATCGTAGATCAATCTTGGAGTATACTGCCGATCCCTGCAACTGATCAAAGATCATCGATTCTCGGCAAAGGGTACATATTATTCATTTTCCTTTATTCAACTGCCGAAATTCCACACACATCCTCATATATCCATCCTTCTTCTTCAAAAAGAATCGTAGCTCCCCAAGGCGACTATACTCGGTCTAATGAGGCCTTTCTCCAAAAGATCACGCAACTGATCCTTAAGTTCCTTCAGCTCAACTGGCGCCAACCGGTACGGAGCTCTAGAAATCGGGCTGTCCCTGGCACCAACTCTATGCTGAAGTCAATCTCTCGTCTCGGAGGGAATCCAGGAATCTCATCCGAAAACACATCTGAGAACTTACGAGCAATAAGACATCACTCAACCCTACCCTCGATTCGTGGGAAACATCCAAGGCATAGATCATAAACCCTGAGTTCTCTAGCGACAACAAACCAAACATCTCCATGGCAGACACTAATGGAATCTTAGGTCGCGAAGCAGCACCATAGAAATCCCATTTCTCTCCAAATCGAGGTCTAAACCTCACTATACCATGGAAACAATCAACAGTTTCTCTATAATCCGACAACACATCCATAACCAAGAAGCAGTCGAAATCTCTAATCTTCAGAGAAATCCAATTCGTCACCAACACATTCTCATCAAACCTAATCACACAATCCAACACCACCTCACGGGACAACAGACTCACGCCGGCAGGAGTAACTCACGCCGACAGGAGTAGATACGGAGAAAACATCACAAAGTGGGGTAGAACTCAACCCTCAATCATACACAAACAAATAAAAAATAAAGGAGTGTGATACTCCCGTATCAAAAAAAACTCGTGTAGGAAAATCAAAGATAAATCAAGTACCTGCAATCACTCCCCCAGGTAGCTCATCAGCTTGCTCTCTCGTCAAAGCATTCACCTGGGCCTGTTGCGGTCCCGAAAACTGAGGCCTCGAAGGTCCTCCAAACCTAGACGGTTCACGTGGTTGGAATTCAGATTGTTGGGACTGAACGTGTGAGACCCAAAAGCTGATGAGATTAATTGAGTTAATTAATCGGGTTTTGTTGGATTCAGATTCTAGCTTGAGCAGATCAGGACGTTCAAATTTGAGTCGATATGCTTGGAGAAGCTATTGGGTTTTGTATAAGTCCTTAGGACAGACCTGAAGAGTTAGATCTTTGGCGCGGCATCTGTTCAGTAGCGAGCGTTGGTCATAGCTGAGTGATCGCGTTCAGCAGTCGTAGCGAGATCTGTTGTCGCTAGTGTTCAGTAGTGAGCTAGCGTATTTTTGTAGCGAGTATCTAAACTATGTCGTTTGGATTAGTTGGAACGACAGTGTTTTTGGTTTAGCGGGCAAGACTCGGCAGTGAGCAGCGTTGGTCTTCAGATTTTATAGAGATCTGAGTGTTCAAGAGCGATGCCGTTTTGGGTTCAGGTTTTGTTGACGCTAGCGATTCAGATCTGAGTGGCGGGTGACGTGACCAGTTGTGATAGTGTACTTGCGCGACGTCGTTTGAGTTAGTAGAGATCTGATGTGGCATAAAGTGAGATCTGTTGCGAGATCTGGATGTGAGCGGGATTATAAGCTTTGAGATTTAAGTTGTCGGTGAGATCTGTTCAGCAGTCTTGGACAGATTTGAGTATATAAGAGGAATTGGTCTTCGTTGCTTTGTATTATTTCCCGACACTTAGAATATTTCCCGATTGTTGATCTCTGTCGCGATACCCTAGCTACTATTCACCGAACCTTATCTTCTTCGATTGCCGACGGTAGACAGCTCCGATTGAAGTAAGAGTGGTAGTGTTGGACTCCTCTTGCTGAGACGCTTCATTTGGATATTGTTTTCGGACGTTTGCTTGAAGCTGGTGAGGTGTGCGAAGACATCTCTCTTATGTAGTTTGTTAGCATTCCGTCCTAGCTTGTTGGGGTAAGTGTTCAGACCCTTCTTTGTGTTTGTTTAGAGATATCTGTTGAGTTAGAGGGGTAGTATAGCGCTGGTCGAGTTCGTAGCTCCCAGATGTTGCTTTTCTGTGTTTCGTTCCTTGAGTAGTTGTTTGTAATTGGCTTAGCAGGTGTGAGATATACGTTGCTCGGACCCAGTTTGTAGTAATTGTTGCACAGAAGACTTGAGGTACGGATTTGAGCTTGCTTACAGCGTTGAGATTTGGCATGGATATGTGCTCATGCTTGTTGTTTTGTGATGCTGTGTATATTGTCTTGTTATCTGTTGCATTTGGTTGCACTGCATACACGCATATGTTCCATGCTGTTATCAGATCTCTTGTAGTTGTATCCTGTTTGCTGAATTGAGCGTTCCATGGTGCTTGTATAGGCGCGCGGGTAAATCCTGTCCCTCATCTCCCTGCTGGGACTGTTAGCCACCGTGAGTCGAGTGGGTAGCTACCACATCTCATGTATTGGGCAACAGCAGGTTGAGCGTTGATAATGCACCTGATACCATGTGCTGAGACAAGTGGGTAGCTCCCATATACTCACACACATTGTGGCCATTGCCTTTTGTTTGGATTTTAGTTGTCGAGCTATCCTTGAAATCCTTTGGCTCCCTGTGTACGGTCATAGCCTTGATCTCATGCATAGCATTTGCATTTTAACTGTTGCTATCTAACTGCTATTTTTCAGTTGATCTCCGTACTGGGGTTTGACCCCATGTCCCTCTGGGGCTTTGTTGTTTGTCGCCTGTGTGTGTTTTCAGGTTATCATGGTAACTCCACTGGTCGTGGAGTAGACCCAACTGGAGGTGCCCCAGGAGGTGGTTAGAGTGTCCCAGTTAGCGTATAGCATATTATGTATCAGTAATGTTGGCCGAGGGTTGTCCTGTTCTTTGTAGTAGTTGTTGTTTGGTACTTTATAAATGTTTTAATGTTGTACTGTTGTACTGAGTGATTTTAATTACTGGGATATTTTGAGTATTGTTGTATTTTAAATTATGTATCTTTCAGTCAGGCCAAAGCAAAAATTTTAATCCACTTTTGTATGCTTTCGCTATTGTTTTGCGTGGTTTGACTCTGTATTATGCATGAGGCCTGACATTTTGGTATCAGAGCTTAAGTTGAGATAAGCTCGATTTCTTTTGATCACACTTGAGTCTAGGAACAGTGTTGCGTGTTGCATGTGCTTGATTATGTGATCTATGTGCTATGTGATTTATTTATTATGTGATATATCTATTGTTGTGTGACCTTACCCTCTTAGTGCCTCCGTAGATGCCGCCATGACGTAGGGGTAGAGGTAGAGGTCAGTTTCAGGAAGAGTCCGAAGGTCATATTTAGGGAGTGCAGCGTAGTGTTCCTCATCGTGGACGTGATAGACCGTTTGACTTGGAGGTATATGAGTTGGCAGCCCGGGTGGACGATATGGAACTGGTAATGGCGAGGTTTCAGCATATGAATCCTCAGACGTTCAATGGCGATGAGCCTAGTTCTAATGCTGAGTTTTGGTTGCAGCATATTACTGGATTGTTCGATCGTGTCGGGTATGACGATGAGCGTAGGCTGAGTTTAGCTACGTTTCAGTTGAGAAGAAGTGCCGAACGTTGGTGGAGAGGTACCTCTAGGACTCTCGAGGATACATGTGTGGGGATTCGTGGAGTAGCTTCTGTACTGCCTTTCGTCAGGAGTACGTTACGGAATCTTTTGTGAACGCCAGGGAGCGAGCGTTCGAAAACCTGGTTCAGGGTTCTATGTTTTTGGATAGTATGCCCGGAGATTTTCTTCTCTTCTTGCCTATGTTCCGCATGTTGCTGGCCGAGAGAAGGCGAAGAGGAACAAGTTCATGGAGGGGATCAATGAAGAGCTGTATTATTTTGTGTTTGCGGGTTCACCAGAGAGCTATGCAGAAGCGGTGGACAGGGCTATAGACATTGAGGAAGGACTGCAGAACCGTCGGTCGCGTGTTAGGCCACAAGGAGTGCAAGGTAGTCATCCCGTGGTTCCGAGGGTGCAAACTTCCCAGTCAGTGCAGTCTTCTCAGCCACCCCAACAGCAGGTAGCCCAACAGCCCGGACACCAGAGGTTTAGGCCTCGTGTTCGTCAGTTTAAGAAGAAGTCTGGTTCGAGTTCTTCTGGCTCGGGTACTTCGAGCAGTGGTAGTAGTTCCAAAGTTGAGTATTGTGGCCAGTGTGGAGGAAGGCATCATACAGCGCAGTGTGTAGGGGTGCAAGTTCGTGCAACTTCTGTGGTCAGTACGGACACTTTGCGAGAGTGTGCTCTTTGTCTGGATCTCAGCATATCGCCGCTCCACCGTAGAGTCAAGGTGGATCGTCTAGAGGTAGTTCTTTTCCAACCCAACAGCAGAGGTTAGGGGAGCCTTAGTTTAGGCCGTTTCAGCAGCCTGGTCCTTTGCTATTTGGACAGTCTTCCCATCCTCAGATTTCAGGACCTCAGTTTGCCCAAGTGAATGCCATGACTAGGGAGCAAGAGAAAGGCACGCCAGGCGGAGGAGTGATCGTAGGTACTTGCTTTGTTTTTGATTTTCCTGCACGTGTGTTGTTTGATACATGAGCATCACATTCGTTTATTGCTTATGCATTTGTGGTTGAGCATGGTTTGCATACCACATCTTTGTGTGATGTTGTGTCTGTAGCGACTCCTGCTGGCGCGAGCCTGTTCTCAAATGGAATTTCTACGGTCAAGATTCCCAGTCTAAGATTTCTTTAGTTTCCGCGATGAAAATTTTTAGCCTGTTGTCGCTAGAGAATGCTGGTTTTATGATCTATGCCTTCGATGCATCTTCTTCTTCGAGCGTAGATCTTAGTAGGGTTCGCGTGGTTAGACATTTTCCTGATGTGTTTCAGGAGCAGATTTCTGGTTTTCCTCCGAGAAGGGAGATAGACTTCAGCATTGAGTTGGTGCCTGGTACAGCCCCAATTTTGTTGAATGGTGTTCTTAGGTTTGGTGAGAGTGTGTTGTTAGCCAACCTGATCAGGCTAGTGATGTGGGATTTTGACTGTATAGTGGGAATGCACGTGTTGTCTAGCTACAGGGCCACTGTGGATTGTTTCCATTGAGTTGTGCTATTTATGCCCCAGTTTGGCGAGAAATGGAATTTCTATGGCCAAGATTCCCAGTCGAAGATTCCTTTAGTCTCTGCGATGGAGATGTTTAGCCTGTTGTCGCTAGAGAATGTTGGTTTTATGATCTATGCCTTAGATGTGTCTTCTTCTTCGAGCGTAGAGCTTAGTAGAGTCCCCGTGGTTCGACATTTCCCGGATGTATTTCCGGAGGAGATTCCTGGTTTTTCTCCGAGGAGGGAGATAGACTTTAGCATTGAGTTGGTACTTGGTACAGCTCCAATCTCACGTGCTCCGTATCTTTTAGCGCCTGTTGAGTTGAGGGAGCTTAAGGTTCAACTTAGTGAATTGCTAGAGAAGGGATTCATTAGACCGAGTATGTCCCCGTGGGGAGAGACTATTTTGTTTGTTAAGAAGAAGGACGGGTTGATGAGGATGTGTATCGACTTTAGGCATTTGAATAAGGCGACAGTGAAGAATAAGTACCCTTTGCCTAGTATCGATGATTTGTTTGATCAGCTTCAGGGTTTGGCTGTGTTTTATAAGTTCGATCTTCTTTCGGGGTACCATCAGTTGCGCATCAGTGATCAGGATGTTGAGAAGACTACGCTTCGTACGAGGTATGGTCATTATGATTTCTAGTTATGCCTTTTCGTTTGACGAATGCTCCCATAGTTTTCATGGATTTGATGAACCGAGTCTTTAGAGAGTTCATCGATCAGTTTGTGATTGTGTTTATCGATGACATTTTGGTGTACTCTAAGACTCCGATGCAGCACAAAGAGCATTTGAAGTTGGTTCTTCAGAAGCTTCGAGACTCGCAGTTGTACGCTAAGTCCTCCAAGTGCGAGTTTTGGTTGGATCGATTTGTGTTTCTGGGTCATGTGATTTCAGTCGATGGTATTTCTGTGGATCCCAGTAAGGTAGAGGCTGTGATTAACTTGGAGCGTCCCAAGAATTTTGCTGAGATTCGTAGTTTCTTGGGTTTGGCTGGCTATTATCGACGTTTTATACAAGGATTCTCTGGTATAGATAAGCCAATGATGCAGTTGACTCAGAAAGACAAGAGGTTTGTGTGGACTGAGCAAAGCGAGAATATTTTTCTGTTGCTCAAGGAGAAGTTAACTTCAGCGCCTGTGTTGGCCTTGCCGTGTGGTTCAGGTGGTTTTGTGGTGTGTGCGGATGCTTCTTTGAATGGATTGGGTTGTGTGTTGATGCATAATGGTCGAGTCATTGCTTATGCCTCTCGTCAGTTGAAACCGCATGAGACTCGTTACCCAGTTCATGATTTGGAGTTAGCAGCAGTCGTTGTTGATTTGAAGATTTGGCGCCACTACCTTTATGGTGAGAAGTTTGTGGTGTACTCCGACCACAAGAGTCTTCAGTATCTGTTTTATCAGTCAGATTTGAACATGAGACAGCGTAGATGGATGGAGCTGGTAAAGTATTTTGATTTTGAGATCAAATATCAACCTGGGAAGATGAATGTAGTTGCTGATGCATTGAGCAGAAAGGCTCATGTGGCGATGCTGGCTTCGATGCAGATTTCGAAGGTCCATGAGCATCTAAGCACTACTGGTTGGCGTATTACCCAGCTGAGGATTATCTTGTGGTGTCTTCTTTTCAAGTTGAGCCACATATTGTTGCTAGCATTAGAGCAGCTCAGAGGACCGATCCATCCATCCATGAGTTGAAGCTGAAGGTGAGAGTAGGACAGTTGGAAGACTATTCTGTCTCTTTTGATGGTTGTTTGAGGTTTCGTGGCAGATTGGTTGTGCCAAATCTGATTGACCTGAAGGAAGAGATCTTGTGAGAAGCGCATTGCAGTAGATATAGTGTCCATCCTAGTGCGAATAAGATGTATCATGCCTTGAAGCAGCATTATTGGTGGGCAGGTTTGAAGAGTGATGTTGCTGATTTTGTAGCCCGATGTCTGAATTGTCAGTGAGTCAAGGTTGAGAGGATGAGACCTGGTGGTTTGTTGCAAAGCTTAGAGGTGCCCCAATGGAATTGGGAGCACATAGCTATGGTTTTTGTCACGCATTTTCCTCGTTCCAGCAGAGGTTGCGATGCAGTTTGGGTGGTCGTTGACAGATTGTCGAAGTCTGCGCACTCTATTCCCTATAGCATGACCTATTCTTTGAAGAAGATGACGAAGCTGTACATAGATTTTGTGGTGCGTTTGCATGGTGTGCCATTTTCGATTGTTTCAGATCGTGATCCTAGATTTACTTCTAGGTTTTGGACGAGTTTGCAAACAGCTTTGGGTACTAGATTGGCGATGAGTACAGCGTATAACCCCCCATACATATGGCCAATCAGAGAGAACTATCCAAATTTTCAGGTCCAAATTCGAAAATTTTTAGCCCATATTTTGAATGCTTCCGTATTATTTGGATTAAATGAGTATTTAATCTGAGATTAAGCACGAGACCAAATATTTTTTGTATCAGACCTTAAACTGGGATAAGCTCGATTTCTTTTCATCACACTCGAGTCTAGGGACAGAGTTTGAGTTTTGATTTGATTGACTCTGAGATTTGTGTGATTATGTATCTGCATCTGTGTATTTCCTGCTTGCGTTCTTACCTCTGAGTTGGTAGATGCCGCCGAGAAGAGGTAGGAGTAGAATTTCTAGGCAGGCTGGTGAGGAGTCTAGGGCTCCCGGGAGTGAGGAGGATGCTGAGCAGCAGAGTATCCCTTTGCGTCGCCGTGATAGACAGACTGTTGGGGATCCGGATCCGCCCCCCGGTGAGGCAGCGGAAGAACATAGAATAAAGGCCGGGATACGATCAATACGAAGAAGTAGAATTCATAATTCAACATACATAGGGCGTTCAAAGCGAATACCTTGCTGGCACTTGTGCCTGGCTCCAACCGGAATTACAAGAACCCGGCTCTTCTCGGTAGATTGCGGTAGATAAACGGCAATCCGGTCCACGACCAGAACCGAGACTCCTTCGTCGGGCTGCTCTAGAAGCACTGACGAATTCTGCACGAACGAACCCGGCTCTTCTCGGTAGATTGCGGTAGATAAACGGCAATCCGGTCCACGACCAGAACCGAGACTCCTTCGTCGGGCTGCTCTAGAAGCACTGACGAATTCTGCACGAACGGATTCTCCTCGTCGAATCGGCCGGAAACAAATTTCCGGCGAAGATCGGCGGCGGCGCGTGGGCGGCGGCGGCGGCGTAAGTGGAGAAGGGAGGGAGGCGGCTACTTTTTCTAGGGTTAGGTTAAGTTGTGAGAGTTAATTAATTATGAAGTCTCTCAAGTCTAATTAAATAGACTAACAATGGACTTGGACCGGCCCATCGGGCCCGGGTCCAAATGACGATATTCATTGCTGCGACTTCATCGTAACTCCGATCGCCGATCAAATCGGACCGATCGACTCAGTTTCCAAAACTGAATGTTATGATGTGAAAAACAATTTTTCAGATCATCTAACCCTAAATTGCAAAATGACCGTTTTGCCCCTCTACAGCGGGAAACCCCGGTTTGACCCCTGTTGACTTTTAGGAAGTCGCACTTCCCGAAATCCTCTTCTCATGCTCAACACATTGAGCTGAGTATCCGTGCGGGAATCTCGAATCTAGTACTTGTGTGACCCTCAATGGTTCAGGGATACAGCTAGCCATGGGCCCACAACCATTGCGTCTCCGGAATCACAATTCCGGACTTGCCCAACGGATCATGGTAAAGCGTCTAGCAACATCGCCCCATTATCCCCTAGGTATCACTGATAGTGCCTGCAAGAACCAGTCGGTCGTGGTTAGCGTACAGTACGGTCCTTTCAATCCATATATCCCGATCAGATCAACGACCATTGGTAAATCGAGAGTCGCTATAGATCCGATAGCTATGCATACATCTTGGAGATCAAATTGTGACATCGCGAGTGTAACTAGGTAACCACATTTACCTAAAACACTTCTAGTACTCTGGCCAGAGATTTATACACTATTATCCCCTCAGATAGCATAGGATATCCACGCATGTCTGCGAGCGGTGAATCCTCGACAACGATGCATCGGGGTCTCATCCAATCCCGACGCCTTATGACCCCAAGTGAGTCGGCAAACGGGTCAAAGTGAGACGCCTATCATGTAGAGTCTCAATGACGTTTCGAGTCGTGAGGACTAATCAGTACGACCAAGACCTCGGATTTAACCACTCGACAAATGGTAACCACTTGGAAAGTCCGAACGAGGGTAGTTCGATAGATCACCAGGTCACTATCTATCTGCATGCTCAGAACATCACAATGTTCCCTACCAATGAAACATGGTACTTCGCATCGCAGATACTAGTCTCGAACTCGGGCGGCCTTATCCTCATTTTGACGGCCCAATCGACTAGGAACATGTTCAGAATACACAGCGACTATTAGATGTGTTTCATGATAGCCGTCATACCCACTATCACATCTAACATACGCTTTAGTGCATTCTAGGTCTTTACTCAACGCAATTGTAAATCATTACACACATAATGAAAGTAAAGAATGCCATATAAGTAAATGCGAATATCATATATAAAGACTGTTTGTACAAGAGTCTATAAAACCCACACGCCACAAGTTGGCTAGCTGGGCATCTACTCTAACAATCTCCCACTTGCCCTAAAGCCAACTACTCATCAGACGCAGTCCCATTGTTTCGCGATGTTTTTCAAACAACGGTCCAGGCAAGGGATTCGTAAGTGGATCAGAAATGTTGTTCGCAGAGGCGACTCTCTCAACTGCTATGTCACCTCTAGCCACAATATCCCGGATTATGTGGTATTTCCTCAGTATGTGTTTGGATCTTTGATGAGACCTAGGCTCCTTTGCTTGCGCAACGGCACCCGTGTTGTCGCAGTACACCGGGACTGGACCAACTCCATTAGGAATGACGCCCAACTCTTGGA
>KV001781.1:108432-125824 GCA_001598015.1 Dorcoceras hygrometricum | reverse complement strand
CAGCTATAGCTTTTGGTAAAGCGGCAAGCGCTCGATCCTACAATTGGTATTAGAGCCAAGGTCACGGGTTCGATTCCCATTGATTGCAAGGAGTGCAATTATTGGGAGGGGGATTGTTGGAGTGCAATAATTGCCCCTGCTAGGTAGAGCGATCGAACCGTGGCGCTTGTGTTGCTATACGGTTTAAAATATTGGAGTTGCACCGTTACCACCAGCTATATCTTTAGGTAAAGCGGCAAGCGCTCGATCCTACACGCCGCCTAATGACCCCAAATGAGTCGGCAAACGGGTCAAAGTGAGACACCTATCATGTAGAGCCTCAATGACGTTTCGAGTAGTGAGGACTAATCAGTACAACCAAGACCTCGGACTTATCCACTCGACAAATGATAACCACTTGGAAAGTCCGAACGAGGGTAGTTCGATAGATCACCAGGTCACTATCCATCTGCATGCTCAGAACATCACAATGTTCACGACCAATGAAACATGGTACTTCGCACCGTAGATGCTAGTCTCAAGCTCGGGCGGCCTTATCCTCATTTTTACGGCCCAATCGACTAGGAACGAATTCAGAATACACAGTGACTATTAGATGTGTTTCATGATAGCCATCATATCCACTATCACATCTAACATACACTATGGTTTATTCTAGGTCTTTATCCAACACAATTGTTAACATTATAATCATAATGAAAATAAAGAACGCCATAAACAAATGCGAATATCATATATAAAGATCGTTTCATACAAGAGTCTATAAAACCCACACGTCACAAGTTGGCTAGTCGGGCATCTACTCTAAGAATCTCCCACTTTCCCTATAGCCAACTACTCATCAGACGCAGTCCCATTGTTTCGTGATTTTTTTCAAACAAAGATCCTGGCAAGGGCTTCATAAGTGGATCAGCAATGTTGTCCGCAGAGGCGACTCTCTCAACTGCTATGTCACCTCTAGCCACAATATCCCGGATTATGTTGTATTTACTCAGTATATGTTTGGATCTTTGGTGAGACCTGGGCTCCTTTGCTTGCGCAACGACACCCGTGTTGTCGCAGTACACCGGGACTGGACCAACTCCATTAGGAATGACGCTCAACTCTTGGACGAAATTCCTCATCCAAAACTGCCTCCTTAGCAGCAACTGATGCTGCAATGTACTCAGCCTCAGTGGTAGAATCCGCGATGGTGTCTTGCTTGGAACTCTTCCAAGAGACAGCACCACCATTGAGCATGAATACAAATCCAGAGGTAGACTTCGAGTCATCCACGTCACACTGGAAGCTAGAATCAGTATAGCCTTCCAGTTTCAGTTCACCACCCCCATAGACCATGAACATATTCTTAGTCCTTCGCAAGTACTTAAGAATATCCTTCACAGCCTTCCAATGCAATTGGCCAGGGTTGGCCTGATAGCGGCTTGTGACACTCAGAGCATATGCGACATCTGGAGGCTGCGTCATATAGATTCTACTTTCCTTTAATGTTTCCATTAAGGAACGCAGTTTTTCACAACCATTTGCCATATCTCATAGTCGTACCATGCGGCTATGGCCAGTAAGATTCTAATCGACTTGAACATTGCGACTGGTGAAAAGGTTTCATCATAGTCAACACCTTGCCTTTGAGTGTAGCCTTTCGCGACCAGTCGTGCCTTGTAGGTCATTACCTTACCATCAGGCCCAAGTTTCCTCTTGTATACCCATTTACACCCAATAGGAACAATTCCTTCGAGAGGGTTAACAAGAGTCCAAACTTGGTTCGCATGCATTGAGTCAAACTCAGACTGCATTGCTTCAAGCCACAAACTAGAATCCGCATCGGAAATTGCCTCCTTGAAGGTTCTTGGATCGCATCCAACAACTTGATCACTCTGATCATCTTCAAGAAGCAAACCATATCTTTCAGGAGCCCTAGGAATCCTTTCGGATCTCCTAGGTGCGACCATTTCTGGCACTGGCTCTGCAGGCGCAGGAGATTCCCTCGGTACTTCAGTTGGTTCTCGAACCTCTTCGAGTTTTCCTATTTTGCCCTTTCTATCAAGTAGAAATTCCCTTTCCATAAAGGTGGCATTCCTAGAAACAAACACTTTTGTTTCGTTCGGATAGTAGAAGTAGTATCCAACATAATTCTTTGGATACCCAATGAAATAGCATAAGATGGATCTCGTATCCAGCTTATCTCCCACTGTCTGCTTCACGTAAGCAGTACATCCCCAAATTTTCATGTATGAGTATTTGGGTGGTTTGCCCATCCATATCTCATATGGAGTCTTATCCACTGCCTTGGTGTTGACATTGTTCAACAACATTACCACCGTTTCGAGCGCATAGCCCCAAAACGAGGTAGGAAGTTCAGTGAAGCTCATCATAGATCGAACCATGTCCATCAAGGTTCGATTACGATGCTCCGCTACACCATTGAGCTGTGGTGAGGCCGGAGGGGTCCACTGTGAGAGAATCCCATTTCTTTTAGATAGTCTTGAAATTCAGCACTCAAGTATTCACCACCTCGATCGGATCGAAGTGCTTTAATACTCTTGCCTAGCTGATTTTCTCCTTCATCCTTGAATTCTTTGAACCTTTCAAAGGATTCAGACTTGTGCTTCATTAAGTACAAGTACCCATACCTAGAGTGATCGTCGGTAAAGGTGATGAAGTATGTGTGACCGTATTTAGTACCAATACTAAGCGGACCACACACATCAGTATGGATCAAATCCAATAGGCCTTGGGCACGTTCAGGCTTGCCCTTGAAGGGTTGTTTAGTCACCTTTCCCTTGAGACAAGACTCACAAGTCGGTAAGGAGTTAATGTCTGACAGATCAAACATGTCACTCCTAACTAACTTGTTCATCCTACTCAGAGAAATATGACCTAGCCTAGCGTGCCAAAGTTGTGCTGGGTTTAAGCTACCGTATTTCCTTTTAATAGTTGTTGTATGTGTTTCCACATCAGGAGTTGGAACTGGTTTTAATTTTAAGGTGTACAGATCGTTTTTGCGTTCCCCAATACCAATCAAACATTCATTCTTGTATATATTGCAAATCGAATTAGCAAAAACACAAGAATATCCATTACTATCAAGCATAGAAACATAAATATTGTTCTTTATCAATTCGGGAACAAATAAAACATCCTTCAATAACAACTTCAAATTTGACGACAGAAATAAATAAACATTTCCTATAGCTACTGCAGCAACTCTTGCTCCATTGCCCAGCCTCAAGTGGGTCTCACCCTCTCTAAAACGTCGGCTTCTTGTCATCACCTGCAAATCATTGCAGATATGAGATCCACATCTGGTATCAAGTACCCAAGAAGTCGAATTAAGAGACATATTTATTTCGATATAGAACATACCTTTCGCAGTTCGCAACTGCTCGAGGTACTCCTTACAGTTCCTCCTCCAATGTCCAGGCTTGTGGCAGTGGTGGCAAACATTCTCGGACTTGTTTGGCTTGGAAGCCTTTTCCTTGGGCTTCTTAGTGGGCTTTTCCTCCTTCGCAAGGGCAGAACACTTCTTACCCTTGCGTCTGGGCCCCTTCTTCGCAGAGGAAGAAGAGCCCATGAGGAGGACGGGCTTGTCCTTCTTTATGGTTCCTTCGAACACTACAAGCATGTTAACCACCTCTTCGAGGGTGGCTGCCAGCTTGTTCATGTTGAAGTTGACCACAAAGGGGTCGAATGCAGCAGGTAGTGAGAGGAGAAGCACATCCACAGACAGCTCGTGTGGAAGTGTGATATCAAGGCCCGACAGCTTTTCAATGAGCCCAATCATACGAACCCCATGCTCGCGGACCGAAGTCCCGTTGCGCATGCGGCTCGTCATAAGCTCCTTGACAGCCGTGAACCTCTCGTTTCGAGAGTTCTCCCCGTACAGTTCCTTGAGATGAAAGAGTATGTCAGCAGCATACTTTGTCTTCTCAAAGCGCCGTTGCATTTCGTTGGACATCGATGCCATCACATATCGAGTCTTAAGCTCGTCGTCCCACCATTGTTGAATCGTCACCAGCTCCTCAGGGCTGATATCGGCAGGGGATTCCTTCGGAGGGCTCTTCTCTATCGTATAAAGAAGTTTCTCCGAAGCCAACACAATGTTGAGGTTTCGAAGCCAGTCTTTGGTAGTTCAGACCGGTGACTTGTTGCTATCCAGTATAGCAGCGAGTGGGTTTTTGATCGAAGACATTATAAATGCAGTTATACTGAAAAGAAAACAGACATACATTACTAACTATATATGAAATAACGCTAAGACATAAAACAAGGTCATTTAGTTTTATGAATTACCCTCCCACTATTTTAACGATTTCACCATCCTCTAATGAAATCGGGAAAGCAAGTTCCCTATGTGGGTACACGGAGCCCAATCAAGCGATCATGGTCCCGAATAATATCAGCCAACCATGACCCCAAAAGGTAGTTTCTAATTGCAATTGGTGCAACCTCCATGTATTCACCTCACGTCCAGTAAGGGCCCAATAATATGACGTCGTTTACTATCACGTGTCAAGATGACCCATCAATGTTGAGTCGTGAAGGACGGTCCCCTTAACGTCCCCAATAATATGAGCCAACGTTAAAGGGAGTTCCAACCGACTCACAACAATTTTCAATGGTGTGGACAGATTTCCGGCATACATAACCCCCTCAATAATATGAGCCGGGCCATGTATGCGGGTAGCATCGACGTACACCCATTGTTGATGGAAGGTAGGGATAATTTAAACAGATTTAAATTCTCTAAGTTTATCGAATAAACTTTTAATCTTGATATTAGTTTTAAATCGTATTTAAAACGAGGGATTTTATTTTCGAAAATTTGGTCTCATGCAATTGTAAATCATAATTTAAAACATGCGGATTCAACATAACATATATCTAATATATATAACTTTGGGATGATCGATCGCAAGAGCTATGCGGTCTGTGGTTGCCAATCACGGAACTGGGTCCAATCCTAGGTGAAATGCAATATGCAATGCAATCCTATTACAATTGCTTCCGGTTTTACAGATCTTCGGTCTTCAATATCTTTGATCGTCATCGGCCCACCATCTTCAAATTTCCTCCCACTAAGTATAGTAATTTACAATTAATTTTTTATGACACATAAGGATACAATTTTAAGGGATGGGAACGGACCACAAACAGGCCCACTTTAAATGATAATCAACAATATTAAATACAAGCGAAATCGCAAAACCTAAAGCATACACCTAACATATTGGGCACGGCTCTCGATCATCCCAAACATGCAATCAATCTAATTAATATGCATAAATTAAATAATCAAATTATTTACCACAAAATCATATTTTAATCATAAAACCACATTTTATAATAAAATCGCATTTTGTCGATAAAATCATATTTTAATCAACAAAATCATTTTAATTATAAAATCATATTTTACAACTAAAATCATATTTGCAATTTTAATTGCATCATATTGGGCTAAAAACAATTTTAGGCCCAAAAATCTCAAAATTTCAAAATCGACCAAAATCGGCCTGATATCGAATATCGGTCCGAAAACTTAATGGGCTTCCCGGGACAGGCCCGAACAAAACCTAGAAGAAAATTAGCCGTCGAAACTATGCTGGGACACACGCCGCGCAATTCCAGCCGCGAGCGTGCACCGATCATGGCGCACAGGTTGCGCTCCACTGCGCAACGTTTTGCGCGAGGATGCTGGACGAGACCGGCCATCATGTTGCGCAACCAGTGCGCGGGGCAGCAACGTGCATCGGCCGGAAATTGCTGGCCATTGTGCGGCCAGCGTGCGATCTCACGCGGCCATCGCGTGATCTCGCGCGCGCACATGCGTGCGGTGGGGGCGCCGCCATGCGCGGCGGCGCCATGGCCAACTTCAAATTTTTTTTGTTTGATTTGAAAAATTGAGATTCGACACAATTATGGCATAATAATGCATTTAAGGATCTGAGCCTTTGGCTCTGATACCACTGTTGGCATACGGTGGCGGATCCGGATCCCACTTCAGGGAACTCAGCGGAAAACAAAAATTTGCCTGGAAAGTGTTCAATACATCATGGTAAATCTACAAACATACATAGGATGTTCATAGATTGCTACCTTGCTGGCGTCTAGGCACCTGGATCCAACCAGAAATTCACAGGGAAAATCTGGCTCTTCTCGGTAGGCGGCGGTAGATCCTCCAATCAGGTCCACGACCGGATTCAATATTCCTCCGTCAATCTGCACTAGAAGACTTGGCCTCATCTGTTTGAGCATTGACAGTAGACTTCCAGGTAAATATATTCTGATTTTTTGATTCGTTGTTTGAGTTGTTTTGTGCCCATGATTTGTGGTTTAGTTGAGCATTGAGTTTTGCTAGGCAAAGTGTTGGTGTAGTTTCGAGTGTTTTCTGGTGTTTTATTGGTTCTGATCTGTCGTTAGAGTTGATTTCGAGGACGAAATCCATTTTAGTTGGGGTGAATGTGAGGACTAGAGATTGTTAATTTGGTGGTTAATTAGTTAATCAGATTTGGGCGAGGATTAGCTATCGGGAACTTTAACTATCGGGTTTTCAGATTTGAAGGAATTGGTTTTCCGTTGGTGATTTTCGGATTTTCAGATTTGGCATAGAACAGATCAGATTTGGGTAAGATCTGGGTGTTCGATCCTGTTCCTAGCGTGTATGAGTGATTGCCGTGATTGAGAAGCGATACGATGTCGTTTTGAGTGATGGAAAGATTTGACTAGCGAGGAGGATTCAAGCGTTAGTCAACGGTGGAGTAGACCGATGTGGTTCGATGATATCAGATTTGGTCAAATCTGTAGGAGCGCTAGTGGGTCTGAGTGTGTGAGACCTGTTTCAGATCTGGAGATAGCGCGACGTCGTTTAGCGATAGAGAGCGGGACCCCGATGCGATGCCGTTTTGATTAGTAGCATGACGTTGTTTGATGTTGGTGCGCTGTTATAGCGTAGCGAAGTTAAGTCTGTGATAGTTTAGCCAGATCTGGGTAGCGCTGAGATCTGAATAGCGCTCAGAGTTTTTCGGTGGTTGACTTTCAATGTAGCTTTGACTTCGGGATTTTAATATAAGTGTCCATTAAAACTTAGAGTATTTTTCGAACCCGATATTCTCTTATCTTATTCCCCGAGAACCGTCGATTGGTATTGTTCATTAGAACCCTTCTCCATTGTTTGTCGTCGATTTTTGCCGCCGTTTGGGCAAGATTGGTGGCGCTGAGCTCGTCTTCTTTAAGGCTTTCGATTGATGCCAGTTTGGAGTTTTATATCGAAGAGTTGAGGTAGCGGGAAGTATTTGCAGGTTAGAGCATCTTCGTGATTGTTGTCCAGTGGGTCTTCTGTCCTTTAGAAGCTTTGAGTAAGTGATCTCTTACCGACTTAAGCTTTGATTTAGAGTGGGACAGTGCTATGTAGATTTGAAGTAGCTGATTTAGGCTACGCAGTATGGACCGTAAGCTAGATGAGCCTTGGTGTAAGTTTACTTATAGATATCTTGACAGATTTTGGCTTGTAAGAATTTTCCGTCTGAGCTTTTGAGAAGCTGGTGAGTAGCAGATTTGAGCAGGCTATTGGAGCTGCGTCCTGTGTGGTCTGTCGAGGTAGAATTGAGATTTGAGGTACGAATTGACTAAATTTAGCAGCTTTATTATCAGCTTTGGGATATTTCTCTTTTGTTGAATTGTTTTGATCTGTGTGTGTTGATTATTTGCTCTAATCTGTTGTGGTGCGTGTGAGTTATATGCATTGAATTAAGCATGAGTCTGCTGTTAATTCATTCATGCATATTGAGCCTGTTTCTTTTTGAGCTGGATTCCTTTGTGCGTTGTGATCGGCCGGTTGAGTCATCGTGCCTGAAAGGTCCAACATTGATATTGTGGTGGCCGGCTGAGTCGTCGCGCCTGAATACCACTACCCTGTGATGGTCGGCTGAGTCGTCGAACCTGAAGATCACAGGAGGATGATGATACCTGCACAGCTGAGTCGTTGTGCTTTGATTACCGAAGATTCTTGGTAGCCCTCATGCATTGAACGTTTGAAATATTTCATGTCTGATGTAAATGTTTCTTATTGTTCTCTTCGTATTGAGTTTTTGACCTCGTTTCCTTTCTCTGTTTTTGGGCTGCTTGGGTCTTGGTTGGCCTTTGCAGGTTCTTCATGTAACTAGGCTGGACAGAGTGGAGCTTCAGCTGGTCGATCCCCCTTTTGATTTGAGTCCAAGTTATATGTATGATACATTGAGCCAGGGGATGTCCCGTGCCATTATTTATGTTGGGGATCTGTAGTTGATAGACTTCTTGTATTTACCTGTTGTTGTTGAGTTTTGATTTAAACTCCTTATTTTGATTATGAACTTATTTTGAATGGTATTTTGGATCAGGCCCAGTTTCGAAAATTTTTAACCCATATATTGAATGCTTCCGTATTATTTGGATTAAATGAGTATTTAATCTGAGATTAGCGCACGGGACCTGTCACTACTAATCAAAACGGCGTTACAAGAGTCCCGCTCCCTAACGCTAAACGACGTCGTGTTGACTCCAGATCTAAAACAGATCTCACGCACTCAAACCCGCTAACGCTAATCCAGATTTGACCAAATCTGAAATCCTCAAACCGCACCAGTCTACTCCAAACTCACGAACCAGACCGGTGCACATAGTATCGTTGACTAACACTTGACTTCTCCTCGCTAACCAAATCTGTTTCCTCTCGCAACACCAGATCTGACTAGTACCCGAAACGACATTGTATCACTAATACTCAACCAATGTATACCCGGGTAATCCAAAATGACATCGTTTCGCTTCCCGCTCACGACAACTCATTCGTACACGTGAGGAACAGATCTGGACACCCAGATCTTACTCAAATCTGATCCGTTCTATACCAAATCTGGAAATCCGTAAATCGCCAAAAGAAAAACCAAATCCGAAAACCCGATGGTTAATTTATCTGTTAGCGAATCCTCGTCCAGATCTGATTAACTAATAAATTACCAAATTAAAAATTTCTAGTCCTCACAGAGCCTTTATACTCAAGGCATCTGCCATTAAGTTCATACGTCCAGGCTGATACTGAATCTCACAGTCCAAATCATTGAGTAACTCCATCCAACAACGCTGCCTCATGTTCAAATCTGACTGAGTGAAGATATACTTCAAGCTCTTGTGGTCGATGTACACAACAAATTTCTCATCATACAGATAGTGACGCCAAATCTTCAAGGCAAAAATGATAGTTGCCAATTCCAAATCGTGAACGGGTATCTGGTCTCATGGGGTTTCAACTGTCGAGATGCGTAAGCTATCACTCGCCCGTTCTGCATCAGTATACAACCCAAACCACTCAAAGAAGCATCGGAGCACACTACAAAACCTCCAGAACTCGAAGGTAAAGCCAACACAGGAGCAGTAGTCAACTTCTCCTTAAGCAAAAGAAAACTAGACTCGCAGTAGTCTGTTCAAATAAATCTCCTATCCTTCTGGGTCAACTGCATCATCGGTTTGGCTATTGAAGAAACTCCTTCGATGAAACGTCTATAGTAGCCAGCCAAGCCCATGAAACTGCGGATCTCCGAAACATTCCTATGTCGCTCCCAGTTAAGAACAGCTTCAACCTTACTAGGATCCACCGAAATACCCTATGCAGAAATGACATGACCCAAAAAGATCACCTTATCCAACCAAAATTCATACTTATTGAACTTTGCATACAGCTGCGAGTCCCTCAATGTCTGCAACACTAGTCTCAGATGCTCCTTATGCTCTCTATAGCTCCTCGAGTACACAAGAATGTCGCCAATAAAGACAATCACGAAGCGATCAATATAATCACTGAAGACATGATTCATCAAATCCATGAAAACAGCAGGGGAATTCGTCAATACAAACGGCATCACAAGGAATTCATAATGCCCGTATATAGTCCGAAACGCCTTCTTCACTACATCAACGTCTCTAATCCGCAACTGGTGATACCCAGATCACAGATCAATCTTAGAGTATACTGCTGATCCCTGCAGTTGATCAAACAGATCGTCAATCCTCGTTAGTGGGTACTTATTCTTCATTGTCGCTTTGTTCAGTTGTCTAAAGTCAACAACATTCTCACAGACCCATCCTTATTCTTCACGAAGAGAATCGAAGATTCCTACGGTGACATACTCGGCCTAATAAATCCCTTCTCCAACAAGTCGCTTAATTGGACATTCATCTCTTGCAACTCAATTGGTGCCAAACGATACGGGGCTCCCAAAATAGGGGATGTCCCAGGCATCAACTCAATGTTGAAGTCGATCTCCTTTTTCGGGGAAAATCCAGGAATCTCCTAGGGAAACACATCAGAACATCTCGAGCGACTGTCACTAAGCTCCAAGCGCGACTCTGATGATACATATAAGGCATAAATCATGAACCCCAAATTCTCCAAACATAACAGTCCGATATATCCATGGCCGATATCATTGGGATCTTCGACCTAGAGTCATGACCACAGAAGTCCCACTTCTCTCCAAATTGGGGCCGAAAATGCACCACACCATGGAAACAATCTACAGAAGCTCTAAATTTAGATAACACGTCAATTCCCAAAATGCAATCAAAGTCCCACATGACTAACCTGATCAAGTTTGCCCGCAACATGTTCTCGCCAAACTTAATCACACATTCCAAAACAATCTCTTGGGAAAATAAGCCCGCACCGACAGGAGTTGCGATAGACACAACATCGTGCAAAGACGTTGTAAATGAATGCATCAGATAAAAATTAATGCGATGTTCCCGTGTCAAATAATACTCTAGAAGGAAAATTGAAAATAGTACAGTTACCTGCAATAACTCCTCCGGGCGCGTCTTCCGCTTGTTCACTTTTCATGGCGTTCACTTGTGCCTACTTGGGTCCGGAGAACTGAGGTTGGGAAGACCCTTCAAAGAGAGATGGACCAAGATGCTGAAACGATCCTCTAGGCTGGGATCCACCAAATCTCTGCTTCTGCTGCTGATGTGCGGGAATCGGGATGATCCACCTGAACGACCCTGTGGTGGAGAAGCAGTATGCTGAGAACCAGCCAACGGACACACTCCAGCAAAGTGTCCAAACTGTTCATAGTTATTGCAATCACCTTGAACCCCGATGCATTGCACCGAGAAATGCTTTCCTCCACACTGACTACAAGAAGCAGTTCTAGGGCTACCACTACTGGAACTACCAGAGCCCGACGAGCAAGAACCTGATCTCCTCTTAAACTGTCTGCCTCGAGACCCAAACCTACGACTACCCGACTGCTGGGATGCCTGAGAGGACTGCTGGGATTCTGAGAAGGTTGAGAATAATGCGCGCCTTGAGTATCGGGGCAAACACCTTGTGTAGACTACGGTCGAACCCGAGACAGTCGGTTCAATAAACCTTGCTCGATATCAATAGCCTTAACCACCGCATCTGCATAAGTAGTAGATGAACTTTCCAACACTAGATAATAAAGATTTTCATTCAACCCTTCCAAAAATCGATTCCTTTTAGCCCTCTCACGTCCAGCAACGTGAGGGACGTAGGCCGAAAAAGAAGAAAACTGCCTCTCATACTCTGCCACTCTCATGTCCCCCTAGACCAAGTTGTCAAACTCACGCTCCTTGTTGTTCACATACGACTCCGGAACATACTCCTATCGGAACGTAGTGCAGAAAATGTTCCAAGATACTTATACTCCCATCTCAGCCATAGCCCTTGAGGTACCTCTCCACCAACGTTGCGCATTGATCCTTAGTTGGAATGTAGCTAAACTCAGTTTACGTGCATCATCATGGGTGAACCCTCTCAAACTGACCTTGAATGTGTTTTAACCAAGCCTCTGCATCATCACTAGTCTCCACTCTAGTGAGCGTCTTAGGATTCATCCTATGAAACCTTGCCATAACCAATTTCATCTCGTCGACACAATACGCCAATAAATCCACCTGCCTTGCCCGCCTGCGAACAGGGATACTAGTTCGACCTGCTTCATCCTCTACATTTTGAGCCCCAGACTCAACCGGAGTCTACCTCCTCGCTCTACCTCTACCTCTAGGCGGTATCTAAGGACATACTAGGGAGGTAAGATCAAACAGCAGATAAGGCACGTAATCAAGCACACGCAACAAAGTAAGTACAGTGCCTAGACTCAAGTGAACTAACAAATAAATTCAGTTTATCCCAGTTTAAGCTCTTATACCAAAATCTCAGGCTCGGTGTCATAAAATAGATATTAAGCATGTGATTAACCTCAATTTGCGGAAGCATAAAAAGTGGATAAAAATTTTCATTTCGGCCTGACTGAAATAAATACTTGAAAATATGTTTATACTCAAATACAGGTTTAATTCGAATAACAATACCAAATATAAACTTCAGAAAGTAGTCAAAAACAACAAGTATCCCAAAAAAATACCATTCATGAATTCTGAAATACAATAGCAGCTTGGGGCATTCCTCAGCACAGACTCAGTGACAGTATATATATAAATATATAGTTGGGACACTCTATCAGCCTCTCTAGGCATCGTTAGCTGACGCACCACCTGGGCCAGCTGAAGAACCTAGGAAACCTTAATGGCACACAAACAACCAAACAGACCTGGAGGGACAGGGGTACACCCCTGTATGGAGAGCAGCACATAACAGCAAGTAGACAGCAATGACATAATAATATGCAATGCATGAAGACAGGGAAAACAAAAGGGATAGCTCAACAGCTGGTGATCGAACCGACGGGATACACGAACAAAAAATCCAACACGTTGGAGACTTGAACCAACGAGATCACTGAGCTCAAGGAAGCAACAACCCTGCTAGAATCAACAAGACAGTGGCTACAGGGCATGTGAGAGCGTGGTTGCTATGCACTCGTCTCAACACGCAGTACCAGAAACAAGAATAGGATAGCTCAACCCGCTTGTTCCCATAAGCTCATGAGAACATGGTAGTTGTCCACTCGTCTCATAGCGGCAACAACCAGATCAACAGGGAGGAGAGGAGCACGATACCTAGCAAATCGTCCTCAGGTAACCCAACCGAGAGCTTCCAGGTACTAATAGATCAACAACAGCACAACGTCTAACAAGAGGTATGAGCTCAACATAAAATGCAGGTACACATATTGCACAGCATACCGGCACGCATACAATTACATCCATGCAAATCTCAATGCTGTAACATAAGCTCACATCCGTAGCTTACACAAATCTTGACACAATACATCAGCACAGCTTAAGGCTTAACAGCAGAACACACTCCCTTCTCCGCTCAAGTCTCTGCCGATAGAGATCAAGGCAAAAACCATAATAGAAGATCTAATCTGCAAAGATAACTAAGAAATCAACTCTGCTTAGCTTACACGGCTCACGGCCTAAAGCTTCTTAGCTTAGAACAACTACGCCTAACTAATAGAGCACTAACCGACTCAAATATAAACACTAGAATAGAAACTAACTCTAGCAGAACACGGTTACCTGAACCGGAGCTCAAATCTGCAAGAGAATAGCAAAACTTAGCTCACGCAGCTCCTCAGCGATTATCTCGGTCCAGTCAGGCCCGGTGCGCTAAAACACAGATTAATTTCTCAATTAATCATAATTACACGAAAGCATTAAATAGGGCTAGAATTTTTTCGTTTGGGCCTGAACAGAAATCATCTCTTAAAAATACATTCATAATAAAAATAGGATTTTATCTTAAAATCCAACACATCGATAACAACAAATACAGGTAAAATACAAATCAAGATCCCCAAATACATAATCACACAGGGCATCCCCTAGTTCAATACATAGTATAAATAACTGGGACTCAAAACGGCGATCTACCAGCTGACACTCCACTCGGTCAAACTGGATTTCCTGAAGATCCTGCAAAGACAAACACAGACCAACACAGCCCAAAACATGGAAAAGAAAACGAGGCCAAAGCTCAGTATGAAGAGAACTTATAAAATAGCAATTTATAAACATGCAATATTTGAAGTCATGATATTCATGAAGGTACCAAGGAACATCGGAAATCAAGGCACAGCGACCTCCACCGGCAATCCAAATATCAATGGAGCCTCAACATTACGCACAGCCAATCAGCCAGTGATAATCATCAATCTGTGATATTCAGGTATGACAGTTCTGCCGACCATCACAGTTCAGTGGTATTCAGGCACGACAACTCAGCCGGCCACAACAATCAAGGATAACGTTGAAAATTTCAGGAGCGACAACCATATCACAGCCAGCCAAATCTGTTCACTTCAACATTCATTCACAGCATTCACATCACACTGGAAATATTCTCATGCTTATGCCAAAGCTGTTTAAATAAGCTCAAATCCGTACCTCAAGATAGCTTCTACCTCGACAGCTTTCACTTATACTCAGCACCAATAGCCCGCTTAATACTTCTGCCTCGCCAGCTCACGACGAAACACAACAGGATTTGCTCGAAAGCTCAAATCCAAAGCTCAAACATCACTGAAGAACTACTGGCTAGAAATCACGAAGATACTCGAACCCTGCAACTATTTCGCGCTCCTTCAACACGTCGACTCAAGTCTCCAAACTGGTATCAATCAAACGATCTTAAGGATACGAGCTCAACACCACCAATATTCCTCCAAAATGCGGCGTAAATCGACAGAAATCGACGGAAAAAGGGTTCGGATGAACAGTAAGGGTTTGAGAAGCTCTCGGGAAGAACATAAGAAATATCGGGTCTCAGATTCGCTAAGTGTTGGTCGATACTGATATATATACTCCAGTCAACATTACAGTGAAATTCAATTACTCAATCAAAGCTGATGCCAGCATTAGATCTTAGCGCTACATCAGATCTTAGCGCTAACTCAAATATGACTTCTCTACGCCACACTAGCGTGCGAGCACCAAACGACAACACATAGGAGTCCCGCTCAAAATAAACAGATCACATGTACACATAGACCCGCTCTCAAACATCCAGATCTGGCTTTCATCAAAGGACGTCGCACCAGGGTCCAGCTCTCATCAAATCTGATGCTTTTTAAACGACGTCACATCAGTCTTACTCAACAAACGCCAAATCTAGTTTACTCTAAACGACACCGTATTGCTTATACTCAACCCGCGTCTACCCGCGTAATCCAAAACGACATCGTTTCGCTTCCTTCTCAAGGCAACTCGCTCAAACACGCGAAGGACAGATCTGGACACCCAGATCTTACTCAAATCTGAAAATAACGAACCAGTCTACTCAAACCACGAACCAAACCGATTCTCCCAGCGCCTCTAATACACTTGTGCGGGGTATTCTCTAAATCTGGACTCCAACGATAAACAATATGCCAAATCTGCTGAGCGCTAACGCTCTCCCTCACTCAACGATACTCACCAGATACAGTTCTAAGTCAAATCCGAAGCTCATATACTCAAACCTGCCCTCGTCCAAAGCTGATCTCACAAACAGCTTTGACAAATATTCCTAGGCTGAACACCCGATAAATCATAAGGCATGTTTCTCCAATTAATATTCCTAGGCTTATCTCACAAACAGCTTTGACCAATATTCCTAGGCTGACCAATATTACATAGCTCAGGGTCTAATCCAGCTCCACTTCATCAGTTATTAGAACATGGGACGGTTCTGGCTCATATTTCCTCAACATAGACACATGAAACACATCATGTATCGCTGCTAACTCAGCAGGCAACTGCAATCTGTACGCCAAAGATCCCATCCTCTCAAAAATCTCGAAGGGACCAACGAATCTAGGATCCAATTTACCCTTAAATCAGAATCTCATCATGATCTTGAAAGGAGAAACCTTAAGAAAGACTCGATCACCAACCTGAAACTCCAAAGGCCTACGCCTCTTGTTAGCATAGCTAGCTTTATGATCTTGTACATCCTTCATTCTACTCCGGATCAACTCAATCTGATCTTTCATATGCTGCCAAATCTAGGAGTAGACAGCTGTTTCTCACCAACTTCTTCCCAACAAACTGGTGATCTACACTTTCGACCACACAAAGCTTCAAATGGGCCATCCCGATAGTCACTTTGTAGCTATTGTTATATGAAAATTCTACCAAGGACAAAAAATCCTGTCAGATACCACTCAAATCCATGACAATTGCTCGCAACATATCCCCCAAAGTCTGTATAGTCCTCTCGGATTGGAAATCTGTCTGAAGATGATGAGTTGTACACATAGCCAATCTGGAACCCATCGCTGCTTGCAAGCTCTTCCAAAATTTTGGGAAGTCAATCTTGGATCTCTATCGGACACTATTGAAAGCGACACTCCATTGAATCTAACCACATGGTCAATGTATAGTCTAGACATCTTCTTCTAGAACACCTCAAATCATAGGGAATGAAATGGGCTGACTTCGAAAGTCTGTCAATAACAACCCAAATTGCATCACATCCCCTATTCGAACGAGGTAAATGAGTCACAAAATTCATGGCCACGTGCTCCCAATTCCATTGAGGCACTTCTAAACTCTTTAGCAATCCACCAGGTCTCATCCTCTCATCTTTGACCTGTTGGCAGTTCAGACACCGTCCTACAAATCCAGAGATGTCATTCCTCATACCTTCCCACCAGTAGTGAGACCTCAAGGCATGATACATCTTCTTCTCTCCGAATGCACACTGTAACAACTACAATGGGCCTCATTCAAGATGGTTTCCTTCAGATCAATCAAATTCAAAACAACCAATCTACCACGAAATCTCAAGCATCCATCAGAAGCAAAATCTTCCGATTGACCATTCTGGGCCTTAATCTTCAACTCATGAATATACGGGTAAGTCCTCTGTGCTACTCTAATATCTGCAACAAATCGTGGTTCAACCTGACAAGAAGAAACCACGAAGTACTGATCCTCCGGCTGAAAATGCAATCCAGAAGTCCTCAAATTCTCATGGACTTTGGATATACTCAACGACGTAAACATCACAGGTTGGGCTTTCCTACTCAAAGCATCTGCCACTAAGTTCATCGGCCCAAGCTGATACTGAATCTGTTGGGGAACAGTGGCGGATCCGGATCCCGTCTCCCGGCGAGGCAGCGGAAGAATAAAATTAGGCCGAGAAACGTTCAATACAATTAAAAACTACTGTAAACTATGAACCATTCATAGGGCGTTTAGTCAATTACCTTGCTGGCGACTTGCGCCTGGCTCCAACTGTTAGAGTAGATGCCCAACTAGCCAACTTGTGGCGTGTGGGTTTTCATTGACTCTTGTACAAACGATCTTTATATATGATATTCGCATTCTTTTATATGGAATTCTTTACTTTAATTATGTGTATAATGATTTACAAATTGTGTTGAGTAAAGACCTAGATTACACTAAAGCGTATGTTAGATGTGATAGTGGGTATGACGGCTATCAT
>KV001781.1:53455-97907 GCA_001598015.1 Dorcoceras hygrometricum | reverse complement strand
CTCCTTTGCTTGCGCAACGGCACCCGTGTTGTCGCAGTACACCGGGACTGGACCAACTCCATCAGGAATTACGCCATTGGATTGGACGAAATTCCTTATCCAAACCGCCTCCTTAGCAGCAGCTGATGCTGCGATGTACTCAGCCTCAGTGGTTGAATCCGGTGTCTTGCTTTGCGATGTACTCAGCCTCAGTGGTTGAATCCGCGATGGTGTCTTGCTTGGAACTCTTCCAAGAGACAGCACCACCATTGAGCATGAATACAAATCCAGAGGTTGACTTCGAATCATCCACGTCACACTGGAAGCTAGAATCAGTGTAGCCTTCCAGTTTCAGTTCACCACCCCATAGACCATGAACATATTCTTAGTCCTTCGTAAGTACTTAAGAATATCCTTCACAGCCTTCCAATGAAATTGGTCGGGGTTGTCCTGGTAACGGCTCGTGACACTCAGAGCATATGCGACATCCGGTCTAGTCGAGATCATGCCATACATAATACTACCTATTGCCGAGGCATATGGCACACGTGGCATACTCTCTATCTCCTCATCAGTCTTCGGACACATAGACTTAGATAGAGTGACCCCGTGGCACATAGGTAGGTGTCCTCTCTTGGACTCTTCCATAGAGAACCTATTAAGTATGGTATCGATGTAGGTAGCTTGGGTGAGTCCGAGCATCCATTTCGATCTATCCCGATAGATCTGTATTCCAAGAAAATAGGATGCTTCACCCATGTCCTTCATCAAAAATCTACTAGACAACCATACTTTAGTTGATTGCAGCATTCCTACATCATTCCCAATGAGTAGAATGTCATCAACGTAAAGTACGAGAAACGTCACAGCGCTTTTAACTACCTTATTATATACACATGGCTCCTCGGGATTCTTGATGAAACCAAATTCCTTAATTGTTTCATCGAATCTCAGGTTCCAACTTCACGATGCTTGTTTGAAACCATAGATCGATCACTGAAGCTTGCATACCTTATGCTCGCTTCCAACAGATGTTAAACCCTCAGGCTGCGTCATATAGATCTCTTCCTTAATGTTTCCATTAAGGAACGCAGTTTTCACATCCTTTTGCCATATCTCATAGTCGTACCATGCGGATATGGCTAATAAGATTCTAATTGACTTGAACATTGCGACTGGCGAGAAGGTTTCATCATAGTCAACACCTTGCCTTTGAGTGTAACCTTTCGCTACCAGTCGTGCCTTGTAGGTCATTACCTTACCATCAGGCCCAAGTTTCCTCTTGTATACCCTTTTGCACCCAATAGGAACAATTCCTTCGGGAGGATTAACAAGAGTCCAAACTTGGTTAGCACGCATCGAGTCTAACTCAGATTGCATTGCTTCAAGCCACAAATTAGAATCTGCATCAGAAATTGCCTCCTTGAAAGTTCTTGGATCAGATCCAACAACTTGATCATCTTGATCATCTTCAAGGAGAAAACCATATCTCTCAGGAGCCCTAGGAACCCTTTCGGATCTCCTAGGTGCGACCATTTCTGGTACCGGCTCTGGAGGTGCGTGAGACTCACATGGTACTTCGATTGGATCTCGAACCTCATCGAGTTCTACTATTCTGCACTTTCTATCAAGTAGAAATTCCCTTTCCATAAAGGTGGAATTCCTAGAAACAAACACTTTTGTTTCGCTGGGATAGTAGAAGTAGTATCCAATGGAATTTTTTGGATACCCAATGAAGTAGCATAAGATGGATCTCGTATCCAGCTTATCTCCCACTGTCTGCTTCACGTAAGCAGGACATCCCCAAATCCTCATGTATGATTACTTGGGTGGTTTGCCCATCCATATCTCATATGGAGTCTTATCCAATACCTTGGTGTGGACATTGTTCAACAACATTACCACCGTTTCGAGCGCATAGCCCCAAAACGAGGTTAGAAGTTCAGTGAATCTCATCATAGATCGAACCATGTCTAACAGGGTTCGATTACGACGCTCCGCTACACCATTGAGCTGTGGTGTGGCCGGAGGGGTCCACTGTGCGAGAATCCCATTCTCTTTCAGATAGTCTTGAAATTAAGCACTCAAGTATTCACCACCTCGATCGGATCGACGTGCTTTAATACTTTTGCCTAATTAATTTTCTACTTCAGCCTTGAATTCTTTGAACCTTTCAAAGGATTCAAACTTGTGCTTCATTAAGTACAAGTACCCATACCTAGAATGATCGTCGGTAAAGGTGATGAAGTATGTGTGACCGTATTTAGTACCAATACTAAATGGGCCGCACACATCAGTATGGATCAAATCCAATAGGCCTTGAGCTCGCTCACCCTTGCCCATGAAGGGTTGCTTAGTCATCTTTCCCTTGAGACAAGACTCGCAAGTCGTCAGGGAGTTGATGTATGACAGATCAAACATGTCAATCCTAACTAACTTGTTCATCCTACTTAGAGAAATATGACCTAGCCTAGCGTGCCAAAGTTGTGCTTGGTTAAAAATATCGTGTTTCCTTTTAATCGTCGTTGTATGTGCTTTCGCGAGTTGGAACGTCTTTTAACTTTAAGGTGTATAAATCGTTTTCGCGTTCCCCAATACCAATCAAACATTCATTCTTGTAAATATTGCAAATCGAATTAGCAAACATACAAGAATATCCATCACTACCAAGCATAGAAACAGAAATAATGTTCTTTATTAATTCGGGAACAAACAAAACGTTTCTCAATAACAACTTAAAATCAGAAGACAGAAATAAATAAACATCTCCTATAGCTACTGTAGCAACTCTTGCTCCATTGCCAAGCCTCAAGTGGGTCTCACCCTCTCTAAGACGTCGGATTCTTGTCATCACCTGCAAATCATTGCAGATATGAGATCCACATCCGGTATCAAGTACCCAATAAGTCGAATTAAGAGACATATTTATTTCAATATAGAACATACCTTTCGCAATTCGCAAGTGCTCGAGGTACTCCTTGCAGTTCCTCCTCCAATGCCCAGGCTTGTGGCAGTGGTGGCAAACATCCTCAGACTTGTTCGGCTTGGAAGCCTTTGCCTTTGGCTTCTTAGTGGGATTTTCCTCCTTTGCAGGGGCAGAACGCTTCTTTACCTTGCGTCTGGGCCCTTTATTCGCAGATGAAGAAGAGCCCATGAGGAGGACGGGCTTGTCCTTCTTTATGGTTCCTTCGAACACTACAAGCATGTTAACCACCTCTCAAGGGTGGCTGCCAGTTTGTTCATGTTGAAGTTGACCACAAAGGGGTCGAATGCAGCAGGCAGTGAGAGGAGAATCACATCCACAGACAGCTCATTTGGAAGTGTGACATCAAGGCCCGACAGCTTTTCAACGAGCCCAATCATATGAACCCCATGCTCGCGGACCGAAGTCCCATCGCGCATGCGGCTCGTCATAAAATCCTTGACAGTCGTGAACCTCTCATGTCGAGAGTTCTCCCCGTACAGTTCTTTGAGATGAAAAAGTATGTCAGCAGCATACTTTGTCTTCTCAAAGCGCCGTTGCATTTCATTGGACATCGATGCCATCACATAGCATCGAGCTTTAACCTCGTCGTCCCACCATTGTTTAAGCGTAACCAGCTCCTCAGGGCTGATATCGGCAGGGTCTTCCTTCGGAGGGCACTTCTCTATCGTATAAAGAAGTTTCTCCGAAGCCAACACAAGGTTGAGGTTGCGGAGCCAGTCTTGGTAGTTCAGACCGGTGAACATGTTGCTATCTAGTATAGCAGCGAGTGGGTTTTTGAACGAAGACATTGTATAAGCAGTAATACTGAAAGAAAACAGACAATCATCACTAAATATATATAAAATAATCTCTAAGACATAAAATAAGGTCGTTAAGTTTTATGAATTACCCTCCCACTATTTTAACGATTTCACCACCCTCTAATGAAATCGAGAAAGAAAGTTTCTTTAGTGGGTACACGGAGCACAATCAAGCGATCATGGACCCGAATAATATCAGCCATCCATGACCCCCAAAAGGTAGTTTCCGATTGCAACCGGTGCAACCTCCATGTATTTACCTCACGTCCAGTAAGGGCCCAATAATATGACGCCGTTTACTATCACGTGTCAAGATGACCCATCAATGTTGAGTTGTGAAGGACGGTACCCTTAACGTCCCCAATAATATGAGCCAACGTTAAAGGGAGTTCCAACCGACTCACAACGATTGTCAATGGCGTGGACAGCTTTCCGGCATACATGACCCCCTCAATAATATGAGCCGGGCCATGTATACGGGTAGCATCGGCGTACACCCATTGTTGATGGAAGGTAGGGATAATTTAAAAAAATTTAAATTTCCTTTAGTTTATCGAATAAACATTTATCTTGATATTAGTTTTAAATCATATTTAAAACAAGGGGTTTTATTTTCGAAAATTTGGTCTCATGCAAATATTTTTAATCAAATTTAAAACATGCGGATTCAACTAACTATATATCACATATATAAACATTGGGATGATCGATCGCGAGAGCTATGCGGTCCGTGGTTGCCAATCACGGACCTGGGTCCAATCCTAGGTGAAATGCAATATGCAATGCAATCCTATTACATTTGCTTCCGATTTTACAGATTTTCGGTCTTCAATATCTTTGATCGTCATCGGGCCCACCATCTTCAAAAGTCCTCCCACTAAGTCTAGTAATTTACAACTAAATTCCATGACAAATAAGGATACATTTTAAGGGGTGGGAACGGGCCACAAACAGACCCACTTTTATAAAATGATAACCAACAATATTAAAACAACCGAAATCACAAAACCTAAAGCATACACCTAACACATTGGGAATGGCTCTCGATCATCCCCATCATGCAATCAATCTAATTAATATGCATAAATTAATAATCAAATTATTCAAAATCATATTTTAATCATAAAATCACATTTTATAATAAAATCGCATTTTGTCGGTAAAATCAAATTTTAATCAACAAAATCATATTTAATTATAAAATCATATTTAATTATAAAATCATATTTTACAATCAAAATCGTACTTTTCAATTTTAATTGCATCATATTGGGCTTAAAACAATTTTAGGCCCAAAAATCTCAAAATTTCAAAATTGACCAAAATCGGCCCGACATAGAATATCGGCCCGAAAACTTCATGGGCTGCCCGGGACAGGCCCGAACAAACCTAGAAGCAAAATTCAGCCGTCCCAATAATCTGCCGGAGATCGTCGCCGGACGGCGGCGGCAGCCGCCAACATGCAACGTCCAGCCACCGCGTGAAGCAGCGGCCGTGGTGTTGCGCAACCAGTGCGCAACCCGTCGCATGTTGATCGTGCCACCACGCGCAAGCGAGGCAGCAAGTGGTCGGTCACCATCCGCGCAACTGTGCGCAAATCATCGGCCAACCTCTCGGCCTCCAAGCACGACGATCGCGCGGGCAGCGAAGATCACCGCTCGCCAGGAGCGGCGCACAGCGGCACGCGGCCTGCCCATTCAATCGCGCAACCAGTGCGCGGGGTAGTGCACGTCTCTCGGCCGGCCATTGTGCAGCAGTTGTGCGGCCAGCGCGCAACCTCAAGCGACACCATGCGCGCCACTTCGCGCACACATGCGCGCGCACATGCGCGTTCGCGCGCACATGCGCGTGGCGGGGAGGGGCCGCCGCACACGGCGGCGGGCGGCGGCCATGCACGAAATTTTTTTATTTTTTTATTGATCCGATCTGAAAAACAGAGATTAGACGCAATACGGCAACGATGTATTGAAGGATCCGAGCCAGGCTCTGATACCACTGTTGGGGAACCGTGGCGAATCCGGATCCCGTCTCTCGGCGAGGCAGCGGAAGAATAAAATTAGGCCGGGAAACGTTCAATACAATTAAAAACTACTGCAAACTATGAACCATTCATAGGGCGTTTAGTCAATTACCTTGCTGGCGACTTGCGCCTGGCTCCAACCGGAATTACAGGAAGACCGGCTCTTCACGGTAGGCGGCTGTACATTCGTCAATCAGGTCCACGACCAGAAGGGAGACTCCTTCGTCAGCCAGCACTAGAAGACATGACGAGATCAGCGTGGACGGATTCTCCTTGAAAAACTGATCGGAGAAAGTCCGATCAATCAACGGCGGGCGGCGCGTGGGAGGCGGCGCGGCCGAGGGGATGTTTTGGGAGGAGGGGCGGCGCACTTAGGAGCTAGGTTTAGGTTATGCAATTAGTTGTGGTGTCTCATTAAGCCCTAACCATCTTTATTAATAAAGTTGGTAGATGGGCTTGAACCGGCCCATTGGACTTGGGTCAGGCCCAAGTCCTATATGAACATTTGGTTCATTTAAATCACCACGGTTTCATCATAACTCCGATCGTCGATCAGATCGGACCGATCGGCTCAGTTTCCAAAACTGAATATTATGATGCGAAAAACAATTTTTCAGATTACCTAGTCCAAATGACAAGTTTGCCCCTCAACAGCGGGAAATCACGATTTTGACCCCTGTTGACTTTTAGGAAGTCTAACTTCCAAAAATCCTCCTCCTATGCTCAACACATTGAGCTCAGTATCCGTGCGGGAATCTCGAATCCAGTACTTGTGTTACCCTCAATGGTTCAAGGATACAGCTAGCCGTGGGCCCACAACCATTGTGGCTCCGGAATCACAATTCCGGACTTGCCCATCGGATCATGGTAAGAGCGTCTAGCAACATCACCCCATGATCCCCTAGGTATCACTGATAGTGTCTGCAAGAACCAGTTGGTCGTGGTTAGCGTACAGTACGGTCCTTTCAATCCATATATCCCGATCAGATCAACGACCATTGGTAAATCGAGAGTCGCTAAAAATCCGATAGCTATGCATACATCATGGAGATCGAATAGTGACATCGCGAGTGTAACTAGGTAAACCCATTTACCAAAAACACTTCTAGTACTCTGGCCAGAGATTTATACACTATTATCCCCTCAGATAGCATAGGATATCCACGCATGTCTGCGAGCGGTGAATCCTCGACAACGATGCATCGACTCCTACATGCATCGGGATCTCACCAAATCCCGCCGCCTAATGACCCCAAGTGAGTCGGCAAACGAGTCAAAGTGAGACGCCTATCATGTAGAGTCTCAATGACGTTTCGAGTCATGAGGACTAATCAGTACAACCAAGACCTCGGACTTATCCACTCGACAAATGGTAACCACTTGAAAAGTCCGAACGAGGGTAGTTCGATAGATCACCAGGTCACTATCTATCTGCATGCTCAGAACATCACAGTGTTCCCTACCAATGAAACATGGTACTTCGCATCGCAGATACTAGTCTTGAGCTCGGACGACCTTATCCTCATTTTGACGGCCCAATCGACTAGGAACTAATTCAGAATACACAGTGACTATTAGATGTGTTTCATGATAGCCTTCATACCCACTATCACATCTAACATACACTATAGCGCATTCTAGGTCTTTACTCAACGCAATTGTTAATCATCATACAACACAATGAAAGTAAAGAATACCATAAATAAATGCGAATATCATATATAGAGACTGTCAAATACAACAGTCTATAAACCCACACGCCACAAGTTGGCTAGTTGGGCATCTACTCTAACAGAATCTCACAGTCAAAATCCTTGAGCAACTCCATAAAACGACGTTGCCTCATATTCAGATCTGACTGAGTGAAGATATACTTCAAACTCCTATGGTCTGTGTATACCACAAACTGCTCATCAGACAGATAGTGACGCCAAATCTTCAAGGAAAAAACAATGGCGGTCAATTCTAGATCATGAACGGGATATCTCATCTCATGGGGCTTCAACTGTCGAGATGCATAAGCTATCACTCGCTTGTTCTGCATCAATACACAACCCAGACCATTCAGAGAAGCATCAGATCAAACAAAAAAACCTCCAGAACCCGAAGGCAAAGCCAATACAGGAGCAGTAATCAACTTCTCCTTAAGCAACTAGAAACTCGACTCACATTCAGTTGTCCATAAAAATCTTCTATCCTTATGGGTCAACTGCGTCATCGGCTTGGCAAACCAAAGAAACTACGATCTTCGAAACATTCCTAGGTCGCTCACAATTAAGAACTGCTTCGACCTTGCTAGGATCCACTGAGATACCTTCTGCAGAATTGACATGACCCAAAAAGATCACTTTATCCAGCCAGAATTCACACTTACTGAACTTCGCCAAAGAAACTACGATCTTCGAAACATTCCTAGGTCGCTCACAATTAAGAACTGCTTCGACCTTGCTAGGATCCACTGAGATACCTTCTGCAGAATTGACATGACCCAAAAAGATCACTTTATCCAGCCTAGAATTCACACTTACTGAACTTCGCATAAATCTGTGAGTCTCTCAGTTTCTGCAATACCAATCTCAAATGTTCCTTCTGCTATATGAAATTCCTCGAATACACCAAGATATCATCTATGAAGACAATCACAAAACGATCGATGTACTCACTAAAGACGCGATTCATCAAATCCATGAAGACAGGAGAAGTATTCGTCAATACAAATGGAATCACAGAAACTCATAATACCCGTATCTAGTCCTGAACGCCGTCTTCGCCACATCAGCATCTCTAATATGCAACTGATGATAAGCAGATCGTAGATCAATCTTAGAGTACACTACCGATCCCTGTAGGTGATCAAACAGATCATCAATTCTCGGCAACGGGTACTTGTTCTTAATCGGCGCTTTATTCAACTGTCAAAAATCAACACACATCCTCATAAATCCATCCTTCTTCTCACAAAGAGAATCGGAGCTCCCCAAGGCGACATGCTCGGACTAATAAATCCCTTCTCTAGAAGATCATGCAACTGATCCTTGAGCTCCTTCAAATGGCTGGTGACAATCGGTATGGGGCTCTCGAAATCGAGATTGTTCCTAGCACCAACTCTATGCTGAAATCAATCTCTCGTCTCGGAGAAAATCTAGGAATCTCATCCGGAAACACACTGGGAACTCTCGAGCAATCAGGACATCACTCAACTCTATCCACGATTCTTGGAAAACGTCAAGGGCATAGATCATAAAGCCAGAATTCTCTAGAGACAACAGGATAAACATCTCCATGGCATAGTGGAATCTTTGATCGCGAATCAGCACCGTAGAAATCCCACTTCTCTCCAAATTGAGGTCTAAACCTCACTACACCATGGAAATAATCTACAGTTGCTCAATAAGCAGACAACACATCCATACCCAAGATACAGTCAAAATCTCTAATCTCCAGAGAAATCAAATTCGTCCCCAACACATTCTCATCAAATCTAACCACACAGTCCAAAACCACTTCACGGGACATCAACCACACACCAGCAGGAGTAGAAATAGATACAACATCACACAGTGGGGTAACACTCAACCCACACTCATACACAAACAAATAAGATATAAAAGAGTGTGATGCTCCTGTCTCAAACAAAACTCGTGCAGGAAAATCAAAGATAGCACAGGTACCTGCAATAACTCCTCCAGGCATATCATCGGCTTGATCTCTTGTCAAGGCATTCACCTGAGCTTGCTGCGGTCCTGGAAACTGAGGTCTAGAAGATCCTCCAAACCTAGAAGGTTCTCGTGGTTGGAACCATTATCGTTGGGACTGAGCAAAAGGTTGCGGTCTCTACGCATAACCACCAGCTGAACCTTGCTGCGACTGATTCAAAGGTTGTCCTCCCGGCAAAGGACAAACTCTAGTGAAATGTCCAGGCTTCCCACACCTATGACAAGGACCTTGAACTCCACAACACTGCGAAGTCATATGACGACCTCCGCACTTTCCACATGACACTCCTCCAGAGCCACTACCACTAGAGCTAACCGAATCGGAAGAACTCTAATTCGACCGTCTCTTGAACTGCTTTCCTTGAGGCTTAAACCTCTGGCGATTTTACTGCTGTGAAGTCTGAGGAGGCTGAAATGATGGCATCACTTCTGGCACAGGTTGGAAGTACGTCCAGCTGTTGGCTGAACCTGATTTTGCGCTTCCAACAGACTCTCCTCAATGTCCATCGCCCAATCCACTGCTTCAGCATAAGTCGCAGAAGAAGCAGCTAACACCATACGGAACAAATCAGGCCTCAGACCTCTCCTGGTTAGGAACGTGCGGAACATACGACAGAAGTGAAGAAAACTGTCTAGCATACTCAGCTACCCTCATGTTCCCTTGCTTCAGATTATCAAACACCCGCTCGTGATTATTAATTAGGACTCAGGAGTATACTCCTGACGAAAAGCTGCACAAAAGCTATCCCAAGAAATAATAGCCCCACTCTCTCTCATGACTCAGGAAGTACCTTTCCACCAACGTTGAGCATTATCTCTCAACTGCAAAATGGACAACTTCAGTATCCTCTCCTGAGAGTACTCCACCGTGTCAAACAATTCCTCCATGTGTTCCAACCAGACTTCAACCATCAGACCACTCTCGCCGCCAGTGAACGTAGGGGGATTCATCCTCTGGAACCTAGCCAGAACTAGCTCCATCTCCCCAATCTGTCTAGTCACATCTTCCACCTCAACCTCTGCCTGTCTAGCTCGACGACGCAAAGTCACACTCTGCTTCTCAACATCCTCATTGTTGCCCGGGGCTCTAGATTCCCCAACTACCTGCCTAATGGTTCTACTTCTACCTCTCCTCAACGACATCTACCAAAAATCAGAGGTAAGAACAACCAGCAGATAAATAATAAAAATCACAGATTCAATCACAAACAAAAACTCAAACTCTGTGCCTAGACTCGAGTGTGATAGAAAAGAATCGAGCTTATCCCAGTTTAAGCTCTGATACCAAAATGTCAGGCCCGGTGCGTTAAAACACAGATTAATTTCTCAATTAATCATAATTACATGGAAGCATTAAAATAGGGCTAGAATTTTATCTCTTAAAAATACATTCATATTCAAAATAGGATTTTAACTCAAAATCCAACACATCAATAACAAAAAATATAGGTAAAATACAAATCAAGATCCCCAAATACATAATGACACAGGGCATCCTCAGGTTCAATACATTGTATAAATAACTGGGACTCAAAAACGGGGATCTACCAGCTGACGCTCCACTCGGTCCAGCTAGATTACCTGAAGATCCTGCAAAGGCAAACACAGACCAGTGCAGCCCAAAACAGGGAGAAGAAAACGAGGTCAAACCTCAGTACGAAGATCACTCATTAAACAACAATTCATAAAACATGCAATATTTCAAGTCATGATATGCATGAAGGTACCAAGGAACTTCGGAAATCAAGGCACAGCGACCTCCGCCGGCAATCCAAATATCAATGGAGCATCAACATCACGCACAACCAATCAACCGGTGATAATCATCAATCTGTGATATTCAAGTACGACAGTTCAGCCCACCATCACAGTTTAGTGGTATTCAGGCACGACAACTCAGCCAGCAACCACAATCAAAGATAACGTTGGAACTTTCAGGCGCGACAACCCAGCCGGCCGATCACAATGCTTCATCGATTCGGTATCAAAACGAATCAGGCTCATATGTATGCGTGAATGCAAGACCAAATCAGCTCACAACAAGAATAAATAAACGTAAAAAGAACAGATAATCATATCACAGCCAATCAAATCTGTTCACGTCAACATTCATTCACAACATTCACATCACACTGGAAATATTATCATTCTTATGCCAAAGCTGTTTAAATAAGCTCAAATCCGTACCTCAAGACAGCTTCTACCTCGACAGATTTCACTTATACTCAGCACCAATAGCCCGCTTAAACCTTATGCCTAGCCATCTCACGGCGAAACACAACAAGATTTGATCGAAACCTCAAATCCAAAGCTCAAACAGCACTGAAGAACTACTGGCCAAAAATCACGAAGATACTCGAACCCTGCAACTATTTCACGCTCCTTCAACATGTCGACTCAAGTCTCCAAACTGGTATCAATCAAAAGATCTTAAGGAGACGAGCTCAGCGCCACCAATATTGCTCCAAACTGCGGCGTAAATCGATGGAAAAAGGGTTCGGATGAACAGTAAGGTTTTGAGAAGCTCTCGGGAAGAAGATAAGAAATATCTGGTCTCAGATTCGCTAAGTGTTGGTCGATACTGATATATATACTCCAGTCAACGTTACAGTGAAAGTCAATTACTCTGTCAAAGCTGATACCAGCATCAGACCGTAGCGCTACATCAGATCTTAGCGCTAACTCAGATCTGACTTCTCTACGCTACACTAGCGTGCGAGCGCGAAACGACGACGCATAGGAGTCCCGCTCAAAACAAACAGATCACACGTACACATAGACCCGCTCACAAACATCCAGATCTGGCTTTCATCAAACGACGTCGCACCAGGGTCCAGCTCTCATCAAATCTGATGCTTTTTAAACGCCGTCATATCAGTCTTACTCAACCAACGCCAAATTTGGTATACTCTAAACGTCACCGTATTGCTTATATTCAACCCACGTCTGCTCGGGTAATCCAAAACGACATCGTTTCGCTTCCCTCTCAATGCAACTCTCTCAAACACGCGAGGGACAGATCTGGACACCCAGATCATACTCAAATCTGAAAATAACGAACCAATCTACTCAAACCATGAACCAAACCGATTCTCCCAGTGCCTATAATACACTTGCACGGGGTATTCTCCTAATCTGGACTCCAGCGATAAACAATATACCAAATCTGCCGAGCGCTAACGCTCTCTCTCACTCAATGATACTCACCAGATATAGTTCTATGTCAAATCCGAAGATCATATACTCAAAACTGCCCGTGTCCAAAGCTGATATCACAAACATCTTTGACCAATATTCCTAGGCTGAACACCCGATAATTCATAAGGCATATTTCTCCGATTAAATCCTCATACCAAGAAAATATGCTCAAACATCTTACGAGATTAAATTGGGCTATTTACTCAAATCTGTTCATAATACACCACTAATCAAACCTGTTACTTACAATCCTCACATCCTTACCACCTTAAGAGAAATCAAAAGAAAACTTGTTAAGATAAAATTTATTAGTTTTTGTGATAACAAAATAAGACAAGAGCTATATTCGGAAGTAACACTTGGACAATCAGCCGTTGAAGATGATCAACTACTTGTTTGGAGCAAAGTATACTTCAGATGTTGAATTGACCAGTCAGATATTTGGATTGAATATTTCAGTTGTTAGATATCTGATCTTGGTTTTCGGGAATATTTCAAGAGTTGAGTTGAAGCACTCAGTTTATGGGTTACTATTTCAGATATTGAAGATATACGGTTATCAGGTTCTGGTATCGAGTTTTTATGTCAGTCGTGAGAGCAATTCAGATGTTGATCAAGGTTACGCAATCATACTTTGGTATTAATAACTAGTTGGAGATTCGCTTCAGTAGTCAACATATTTCAGCAGTTGGGTATTTATTTCAGTAGTATGTATTTTCAGTAGGTGGCTACAGTGCTTTTGATTCAGTCATGATTATTGTTGGTACATTCAGTCGTTGCAACCAGCCGTTATATCATATTCTCAATTTACAAATAAGGATATTTCAAACGTTGGGTATCTTTTCAGGCGTTAGATATCTAATCAGCAGTTGGTATAATCAGTCGTTGGTTTTTATGATCAGCAGTTGAATTCTACTTCAGTAGCGAGCATATTCAAACGTTGGGTATTTCTTTCAGAAGTGTATTCTGCCGATGGGATTCAGTTGTTGATTTGATATCAGACGCAACTACTCAGGTGTTAGCATGTTTCTTAACGAACAACAAAACTACGTCGTTTGAATTAGTTGATACGACAACGTTTGGTTTAGCGCTAGAAATCAGACGTTGGTTTATGCATGCATTCAGTCATTGTTATGATCAGTAGTTGGACACTCAGTTGTTGCAAAGTTTTATTTGGCGTTATTTATTCAGCTGTAACAGTCACGTATTCTATCAGCGATGAACTATTCATCTTCTTCAAGAAAGAAAAGCTGTATTAAAAATAAAAGAATTCAGGCACAAGCGACAAATCGATTGAAACGTGATTATATATTCAAAATGGAAAGAATCAATGGTGAAGATTGAATCGTACTATTTCCTGGAATTAAGGAGACAACGTCGGCAGTATTTTGGGTAAATAAATCGATTGAAACGTGATTATATATTCAAAATGGAAAGAATCAATGGTGAAGATTGAATCGTACTATTTCCTGGAATTAAGGAGACAACGTCGGCAGTATTTTGGGTAAATAGTAAATTTGCAGAGGACGTTATACGGTGATTGCACAGAAATGGAAAGATGACAATTTTGGCTCTGAAGAAGTGTAATTTTCCTTAGTGGAGCAGTATACCGTAATCGTGATTTGTTTAAGATTTACAGAGGAAAATAGCTTTTATGACCAGAGAGCAAAGGGTATAAATAGCAGAAATTTGAATTGAAGAAGCTCTCAATTACTCTCGACTCTTCGTCCATGTCATTCATTGTCTCCATTTATTCTTGAGCTTACACTTTGTGGAAGTTATATCTCAAAAGCTCACAAACTCGAAGAACACTGTTGATTTTCACATACATTACCACTGAGTCATCTTCTGGTTCACTTATTGAATCGCGTTTCTTTGTTTAGAAATCAGAAGATTTATAGTCCCAATAGATCTGTATTCACTGTTGTTATTCTAGATTGAGTCTGTAACAAATGTGCTTCGAAAAGTCGTTTGAAAAGAAAATACAAGTATTGTAAGCAGCAGCTGCGTCTGCTTGGTGAATTTGTGTTGCTAGGAGTTCACGTTAAGTGCTGCTTGTGTGACTGGGTGTTTGCAGAAGGCCTGTAACCATCAAATCTTCTAGTGGAACCTTCTTGAAAAGGAAGAAGGGGAGACGTAGGATATTAATATCCGAACTTCCATAAACAAATCTTTGACCGTTACTTTTACTATCGCATTTATTTAAGCTTTCACTGTTCAGTAGAGTTCATTCAACCCCCCCCCCCTCTTCTGAACTCTACAGCTGTTATTCGAACCATATTGATTCTATCAATTGGTATCAGAGCATGCACATCTCAGTATTGAACAGTTGTTGTTTGTGCTTTATTATATTTTAAAATGTCGACTTCTCACAACAAGATTCCTATGTTTTCTAAGGAGTACTACGATGATTGGAAGATTCGCATGCAGGCGCATCTGGCTGCTCAGGTTGACGACATGTGGTCTGTTATCACAGAAGGGCTGTTGAAGATAATGAAGCCAAACCTAGCCTTTGCAATATCTAACCGCGAGCATCAGTTTCTGGAAAAGAGTAGACATGAATACACTAATGAGGACAAAAATAAGGCGAATCTGGACAATGTGGTCAGGGATATCCTTTACAAGACGCTGGACAAAAATATATTCAGTAAGATCAAGACCTGCGCCACTGCCAAGGAAATATGGGAGAAGCTGACCCAAATATGTGAAGTAAATGATGAAACGAAGGAGAACAAGCTGACTGTCGCTCAGCAGAAGTATGAATCGATCAAGATGAAGGATGGAGAGACCATGACAGAGTTCGATGAAAGATTCAGTGCCGTTGTTATTGAGTTGACGAGTCTTGCCAAGGAGTATAGCAACAGAGAGCTGGCGTTGAAGGTGATGAGAGCGTTGCCCAGGGAATGGGACGTGAAAACGATGGCGATGCGGGAGTCGAAGGACTTGAATAAGCTGGAAATACATGATCTATTCGCCAACCTTAAAGCTTACAAGTTTGAGTTGGAGACGAGCAGAAGCTAGACCCTCGACATCCCAGCCAACAAAAGCACTAGCTGCTACAACGACTGAACAGTGCTCTCCAAGCACTAGCAAGACGGCTGATCAACTCAGCGATGATGTCATGTCCCTCTTCGTTAAGAAGTTTGGGAAATACCTGAGAAGAGCCTACAACCCTTCTAAATCTTATAATAATGTTCATAAAAGTGATAAAGTTGCATTTGATATGAATTGCTTTAATTGTGGACGTCCAGGGCATTTTGCAGCTGATTTCAATAGGCCCAAGAAGGAAGGCAAATACAGAAGAGAAGAAAAGAAAGAGGAATGATACAAACAAGATGAAAAGACAAATGAGAGAACTGTCGACAGATCCAAGGATAGATCCAAGGATAGACGGATGAGGACACGAGGCGATAAAATACCCAGCCGCAAGAATGATCGCAAATTGCTGATGGCTGAGGAAAGCACCAAGAGTTGGGCTGACACCGATTCAGATTCTTCATCCAGCAGTGCCTCATCAAGCGATAGTGAACAGGAGGAAGTTCACTGTCTCATGGCTGACCAGACATCTGATGACGAGGTATTCGACTTCTCTAATATTGAATTTACACGAGAGGACCTTGTCAGTGCACTTAATGATATGGTCAAAGAGTACAGAAAGCATTCTCACACATTCGAGGAAGTTAAGGCTGAAAACGATGATTTGAAAAATAGGTCAGTAGAACCAAGTATTGTTGAACTTGGTGAAGCTGATAGTTTAAAAATCGATTTGAGTAAGCTGAAGGTTGAGAATGAATTGTTGAGATCAAAGTCCTGTGAGCTCGAGTCTGAAATTAAAAAATTAAATTTGACAATGAGCTCCTGGACCAAGTCTTCTGCGTCTCTTGATAAGCTGTTTGGAATTCAGAAGCCAACGAGTGATAGAACTGGCTTGGTTTTCAATGTTAGTGAAAGCAGCTCTGGAGAAACAAGTACTCAGTCACAGCTGGTGTACGACAAGTTCAATAAGATGAGCTTTGTCAATACCAGACCTCTCAGTGTGACATATGACAGCTGTGAGTCGATAACATATAATGACCAGAACTCTCAGAAGTTGAACCATAAAGGAAAAACTGGTATCGGCTATCAAATACCTGAGAATTCCAAGCCCAGCTGGCTAAAGAACAAATTGGACAAAGACAAAGCGAAAGCTGGTTCTAAGTCGTTTTCTCCTAACCAGCCAAGGCACAATTCAACGAAGGTAAAATCTGGTTGGAGAAGGTTCAGTCGAAGAGAAATATGAGTGGTCAAAATATGAAATCAACACTCAACAGATCTCACCATAATTATGTACAGACCCTCACAGACTCTAGTACTGGAAAAACTGTCAAGGTAATTCAAGTATGGGTCCCGAAAGGGGTAATCCGATCTGGACCCAAGTAAAATTGGGTACCAAAAGCTGTTTTTATGATTGCAAGATAACAGGTACGAACCAGCTGATGTATCAACCTTGTGTTACCTGGATAGCGGTAGTTGTTGATAACTTGTGTTACAATTTGATTAGCATAAGTCATCTATGTGACAAGGGTTACATAGTTAAGTTTCAACAACACACTTGCACAGTTCAGAGTGCAAATCGTCTGACTGTATTGGTAGGTAAACGTTCGGAGAATACCTACATTATCGATTGGTCAGAGCAGTTGAAATCTGAACAGTTGTGCCTTGCAGCTGACTCTTCCAAGAGTTGGCTGTGGCATCAAAGAATGAATCATCTGAAATTCAAAAAACTTGCCAAATTTAGTCAACATGACATGGTTTCTGGTATGCCAAAAATCAATTTTTCTGAGGACAAGGTTTGTGCCGCTTGTCAGCTTGGTAAGCAAATTAAATCTATTTTCAAAAAGAAAGGCGGTAAACGTTCTTCCCGTAGCTTAGAGCTTTTACGTATGGATCTTTTTGGTCCTATACCCGTAACTAGCTTAGGAGGAACGAACTACACCCTAGTTGTTATTGATGATTTTACCAAATATAAGTGGGTGTTATTTTTAAAAGCAAAATCTGATACCGCTGACCAGCTGATACTTCTTTTGAAACATTTATAAAATGACAGATCTTGTTCAGTCAACCGAATAAGAAGTGATCGTGGTACTGAGTTTTTAAATCAAAAGTTAACTTCTTATTTGGAAGATCTAGGGATAAAGCATGAGCTTTCAGCAGCTAGAACTCCTCAGCAGAACGGGTTAGCTGAGAGGAGAAATTGCACTTTAAAAGAAGCTGCTAGGTCTATGATTGCTTATTCTGACATTTCACAAAAATTTTGGGCAGAAGGAGTTAACACAGCGTGTCATACTCAAATCAGATCTATGATTAATAGGATGCACGATAAAACCCCATATGAGATCTGGCATGACAAGAAACCTGATATATCTTATTTCCGGGTGTTTGGGTGCAGATGCTTTATTCATAACAATGGAAAAAAGCACCTAACAGCCTTTGAACCAAAATCTGATGCAAGTATATTTCTAGGTTATTCAGCTGTTAGCAAGGCATATCGCATTTTCAACAACAGAAGTCTGACAATTGAAGATTCCGCAAATGTGGTGTTTGAAGAGACAAGCTTTAGATCCAACTCAGCTGCAAGCCTACATGCTTTGTGTTCACGTCTAGAATCAACAAGTCTTGATGACTCAGATGATGACATGGCTCCACAAAGATATTCAGCAGAGATGGAACCAGCACCGGACACACCACACACTAACGCGCAACAAGATCTGACAGGTAATCCATTAGTCATCGATTTAACTAACGATTACTCTACGAAGGATCAGATCTCGGCAGGTGTACCAGCTGTTGGAGGAGGAGCAACCAACCTTCAATCCAATGTTGCTCAACCATCTGTTGCTCCAAAAGATGCTGTTCAACCAGATGGTGGTCAATCAGATGTTGCACAAGCAGAATCAACTATTCATAGACCAACATCTGATGAACGAGATACAATCACTCATCAATTGGTATCTAGACCACCAGTTGAAGCATCAGTCGCAAGCACATCACATCAGTTTGAATCCAGACCTACAACTGATACAAGAGCTGATCCAAGCTCACATCTGGAACAACCATCTCAACAACTGGAACATGACGCACAAGCCAATAACGAAGAATATCAATTGGTGTCAGCTGATCCAGCTGTTGCAATCCAGCCAGACACTCAAATGCAACAAGGAACAAATCCCATTGGATCTGATCTCCGATGGAATAAAAATCATCCACCTGAGCAGGTCATAGGTAACATTCATTCTCCTGTTCGCACACGAGGCCAGCTATCACATGATCATTTTGATTCTGCATTCATTTCGCATATAGAACCTAAGATAATAGATGAAGCCTTAGCTGACCCCAGCTAGATAGACGCAATGCAAGAAGAATTAAATCAGTTTAAGCGTAACAATGTATGGAAACTTGTACCTAGACCCTCTAATTATTCAGTCATAGGAAATCGTTGGGTCTTTAAAACAAACTGAATGAAGATGGCATAGTAACTAGAAATAATGCTAGACTTGTTGCACAAGGATTTAGGCAGATGGAAGGTATAGATTTTGATGAGATCTTCGCACCAATAGCTAGATTAGAAGCCATCCGCATGTTTCTTGCATATGCTGCATTTAAAGAATTCAAATTGTCAGGCCTCAGAGTAAAAACCCAAACACATGCGGAAGCTTATCAAAAAGTGGGTAAAATTTATTTTTTATTTTTTTTTGCTTTTAGACCCGACGGTTTAAAACATACAATTTAAAATAATGCGATACTCAAAATATATATCCCAGTTGGAAAACCAACATAACAATGCAACAACCAAGTATAGCAACAATACATGTATCATACTCCAAACACTGGATACAACGACAAAGCACAGGGCACCCCCTGGCTAATAATACTGATACATAAATATATGCTATACGCTACTGGGATACTCAACCACCTCCTGGGGCACCTCCACCTGGACCTGCACCACGCCCAGCTGTATAACCTGGACAACACAACAGGCAAGGAAAACAAACCAAGGCCCAGAGGGACATGGGGTCAAACCCCAGTACGGAGAGCAACTATAAATCAGCAATAAACAGCAAGAATAAAATGCAGATGCTATGCATGAGATGCTGGACAATAACAAAGGACTCCAACCGAGAAGGAAGGCAAGGAACTCAATGCACAGCTCAACTGAATCTGCAACAAACGGTGGCCACTGGGTGTGTTCCAAGTGTGGTAGCTAGCCACTCGCCGGGACACAACACCCGAATACCAGATGCATCAAACAACTCGGCCTGCTATTGACCAACCTATGAACTGTGGTAGTTATCCACTCGGCGCATAGGGGCTAACATAACCCAGCAGGGAGATGAGAGTGCGGTATTGCCGCTCGCCCTCGCATCCTGGTAGCATAGAACAGCAACAACAAGGCAACAATGGCTACAAAAGCTGTAAAGAGATGCAAATGCGTGTATGCACATGCTGGAAATAACAAGCATATAAACATATGCACAACAACAATACCAACAACATGTTTACAACACCTATATCACAGCCAATGCTACAAACAGCAGCCTCACAAGGCAAACAATACACAGCCTCCAGCAATTAGCCATCTCACAAATCATTCAAGACGTTAATACGTTGCAATTTACAAGCTCAACCCGTACCTTAATTCCCACAAGGAACGAAGCAAGTCACAGCCTGCACAAATCTGCCAAAATACACGATGCACAGATTTCAGGGAAACATAATAAATCTCACGGCCAACACAAATAGCTCACGGCTGGAGTCCACGCTCACCAGCTAATCATCATCGCAGCCTCACAAGGCAAACAATACACAGCCTCCAGCAATTAGCCATCTCACAAATCATTCAAGACGTTAATACGTTGCAATTTACAAGCTCAACCCGTACCTTAATTCCCACAAGGAACGAAGCAAGTCACAGCCTGCACAAATCTGCCAAAATACACGATGCACAGATTTCAGGGAAACATAATAAATCTCACGGCCAACACAAATAGCTCACGGCTGGGAGTCCCACGCTCCACCAGCTAATCATCATCCTAAAAAATATTAATAGGAAGCTTAAACAACAACTAAAGGTAAGATCTCAACCAATAAACCGAGGGAACTACCTTCGCACAGCAACTACACGAACAGGGACAAACTGTTGTTACTTCGCGATCTCACCCTGGACAACCGTAGCTTCCAATATTGGTATAGGATGAAAGAGCTCTTCGATAGGAGTCCAACGCTACCTCAAACGTGAAAAACGGTGGCCAGAATCGATGGGAAAGGCCGGTGAAGTTCACGGTGAACAGTGACAAGGGTTTGAGAAACGGAGCACGAATGTTGGGGAGATATTTCTCTATGTATGGGATCTGGTGAGAAAGAACGAAGCCAACGCTTCTAATATATTGGCGCAAGAGATCTGTTTAAATAACCCACCGACAAAATAGACCTCACCAACTACGCACGCTAAACACAATCACGACCCCAAAACGACGTCGCATCGCACCACAGAGAAATCTGATCAAAAAGCACTGAGGTCTGGAAACACGCTAACAACAACGCACAGCGCCAAAACCGCGGAGAGGTCTGCTTACGTAAGCAAGTCTGGTCCAACACTACGCTAGAATCAGATCTCTCCAGAAACGACGGCGTAAGGAACTCCTTGCCAACAACCAGATCTCTCAACAGCAACGCTTACGTCATCCACACAACGACAACACACGCTGCTGACGTCATGAGATCTGGCAACAGATTTCACCCATAAGACTTAAACCAGCAACGCTTACGTCATCCACGCTAAGCAACCACGTGATGCTGACGTTATGAAACCTTCCAACAGATTTCACCCACAATTCGAAAATATCGAATTTTCCAGAATTGTTCCAAATACGATTTGCGACCCTAAAATGCAACCCCAAACATTCAAAATGAAATCTGAATCACCAGAAATCACTAAAACCCGATTAATTGAACAATTAATCCTTAATCAACATTTCAGGTCTCACATTTCTCCCCTACTAAAAAAAAAAGATTTCGTCCCCGAAATCAAACAACAAATCCAGAATTACAACACAACACTGAAAACCGAAACAATAACAGAAACTAAACAGAAACTCGCCCAACACAAGGCCAAGAGTTCAAGATAACTGAGCAAACAATTTACAACAACTAAGGAGTGAATACAAACAAAGCTACAAACTACTGGAGAATATAGCTCAACAGCTACTCAAACAGATGCGGCCACTCGCGCTGCATCTTTTCTTCCAGCTCCCAAGTAGCTTCTTCCCTACCATGTTTGCTCCACTGTACCATTACCAACTGAATGGTCTTATTCCTCAGCTGTTTCTCTTTTCTGCCAGGATCTGCAAAGGATATTCCTGATAGCTCAACGAAGTAGCTTCTTCCCTACCATGTTTGCTCCACTGTACCATTACCAACTGAATGGTCTTATTCCTCAGCTGTTTCTCTTTTCTGCCAAGGATCTGCAAAGGATATTCCTGATAGCTCAACGATTGATCTAGCTCTACCTCGTCAGTTCCAAGCACATGAGACGGATCTGGCTCATACTTCCTCAACATCGACACATGAATTACATCGTGAAGAGAGGACAACTCTGACGGCAACAACAACCGATACGCTAAAGGGCCAATCCTCTCAACAATCTCATACGGACCAACATAACGAGGGCTAACTTTCCCTTGCGTCCAAAGCGCATCACACTGTGAAACGGGTAAACCTTGGGAAATACACGATCACCAACCTGAAACTCAAGAGGTCGACGCCTCTTATTTGCATAACTGGCTTGGCGATCCTGGGCAGCTTTCATCCTTTGTCGAATAAGATCCACATGATCCTTCATTTGCTGCACAAAATCAGGGGAAGATAGCTGCTTCTCCCCCACTTCTTCCCAACATACCGGCGATCTGCACTTGCGGCCATACAAAGCCTCAAAAGGCGCCATGCCAATCGTCACTTGGTAGCTGTTATTATACGAAAACTCAACCAAAGACAACGCATCTTGCCAGCTACCTCCGAAATCCCACACAACAGCCCGCAACATATCCTCTAACGTCTGGATAGTTCGCTCAGATTGGCCATCTGTCTGGGGGTTATACGCGGTACTCATCGCCAATCTGGTTCCCAAAGCTGTTTGCAAACTCTTCCAAAACCTGGAAGTAAACCTCGGATCTCGGTCGGAAACGATTGAAACAGGCACACCGTGCAGTCTAACAACAAAATCAACGTACAACTTTGCCATCTTCTTCAATGAGAAGGTCATCCCATAGGGAATGAAGTGTGCAGACTTCGAAAAACGGTCTACAACTACCCAAACAGCGTCGCATCCTCGGCTGGAACGAGGCAAATGCGTCACGAAATCCATCGCAATGTGCTCCCAATTCCATTGGGGCACCTCTAAACTCTGCAATAGACCACCGGGTCTCATCCTTTCGGCCTTTACCATCTGGCAATTCAAACAATGAGCAACGAAACCCGCAACGTCACTCTTCAGGCCTGCCCACCAAAAGTGCGGCTTCAAGGCATGGTACATATCCGTGCACCAGGATGAACACTATGTCTGCTGCAATGTGCCTCACGATGGATCTCTTCCTTCAAATCAATCAAATTGGGCACAACCAACCTGCCCCGGAACCTCAAGCAACCATCGGACGAGACAAAATAATCCTTAAGTTCGCCAGCCCTGACTTTCATCTTCAACTCGTGGATAGACGGATCGGTCCTCTGAGCTGCTCGAATGCTGGAAACAATCTGCGGTTCCACTTGGAACGATGAAACCATCACACAATCCTCAGCCGGGTAAAATATCCAACCTGTAGTGTTAAGATGCTCTTGGTCCTTGGAGATGTACAACGAGGCAAGCATCTCACTAGCCTTTCTGCTCAAAGCATCAGCCACTACGTTCGACTTCCCAGGCTGGTATTTAATCTCACAATCAAAGTCCTTAAGCAGCTCCATCCACCGACGCTGTCTCATGTTCAAGTCAGGCTGCGAAAACAGATACTGCAAACTTTTGTGGTCGGAGTACACCACAAACTGCTCGCCATACAGGTAGTGACGCCAGATCTTTAATGCAAAGACCACCGCTACTAACTCCAAGTCATGAACTGGGTAACGAGTCTCGTGTGGTTTCAACTGCCGTGAGGCATACGCAATGACTCGACCATTCTGCATCAACACACAACCCAATCCATTGAGAGAAGCGTCAGAGCAAAAAAAACAAAACCACCTGAACCGCACGGCAGAGCCAACACAGGCGCAGTAGTCAACTTTTCCTTGAGCAGTTGAAACGCATTCTCACACTGCTCAGTCCAAACAAACCGCCTATCCTTCTGGGTCAATTGGGTCATCGGCTTTGCTATACTTGAGAATCCCTCAATGAAGAGACGATAATAGCCAGCCAGACCTAAGAAACTGCGAATCTCATACACATTTCTCGGTCGCTCCCAGTTCAAAACAGCATCCACTTTACTGGGATCCACAGAAATGCCATCCGCTGAAATGACATGACCCAGAAATACCACACGATCTAACCAAAACTCGCACTTGGAAAACTTCGCATACAACTGCTGCTCTCTCAACCTCTGAAGAATCATTTCCAAGTGCTCCTTGTGCTCCCTCGGAGTCTTCGTGTAAACCAAGATGTCGTCAATAAACACAATCACAAACTGGTCTATGACCTCTCTAAAAACTCGATTCATCAGATCCATAAAGACTGCAGGTGCGTTTGTCAACCCAAACGGCATCACCAAAAACTCAAAATGTCCGTACCTCGTACGAAACGCAGTCTTCGTGACATCTTGTTCCCTCACTCTGAGCTGGTGGTACCCGGAACGAAGATCAATCTTTGAGTACACCGCAGAACCTTGCAATTGATCAAACAGATCATCGATTCTCGGCAACGGGTACTTATTCTTAACAGTAGCTTTATTCAACTGGCGAAAATCAATGCATATCCGCATTGAGCCATCCTTCTTCTTCACAAACAAGATGGGCGCTCCCGACGGTGACATACTAGGTCGGATAAAACCTTTATCCAACAAATCATCTAACTGCTCCTTGAGTTCTCTCAACTCCGCAGGAGCTAGACGATAAGAAGCACGTGAAATCGGAGCTGTGCCAGGCACCAACTCTATGCTGAAGTCTATCTCCCACCTCGGAGGAAAACCAGGAATCTCCTTCAGAAACACATCGGGAAATGTCGCACCATGGGAACGTCACTAAGCTGCACACTGGAAGAATAAGACGCATCTAAAGCGTAGATCATAAAGCCAGCATTCCCCAAAGACAACAAGCTAAACATCTCCATCGCAGAAACCAACGGAATCTTCGATCGCGAATCCTGACCGGAATAAGACGCATCTAAAGCGTAGATCATAAAGCCAGCATTCCCCAAAGACAACAAGCTAAACATCTCCATCGCAGAAACCAACGGAATCTTCGATCGCGAATCCTGACCGTAGAAGTCCCACTTCTCTCCAGACAAAGACCTAAAGCGCACAATCCCATGGAAGCAATCCACGGAGGCCCTATAGTTGGACAGCACATCCATTCAAACTATGCAATCGAAATCCCAAAGCATCAAACGGATCAAGTTTGCTAACAAAACATGCTCACCAAGCCGCAACACACCATTCAACAAAACCTCCTGGGAGAACAGGCTCATACCACCAGGGGTAGAAACAGAAACAGCATCGCGCAAAGGGACGGTACACAAACCATGCTCAGCAACAAACGAATCAAAAATAAACGAATGCGATGCACCGGTGTCAAACAACACACGAGCAGGAAAGTCAAAGACAAGACATGTACCTCCAATCACTCGGCTCGGTGTCTCCTCGGCCTGCTCCCTTGTGATGGCGTTAACCTGAGCATGCTGGGGTCCTGGGAAGAAAGGCTGAGACGACTGACCTAAACGCGAAGGGCCAGGCTGCTGAAACGGTCTAAATGGAGTCTCACCCACGCGGGGCTGCTGAAACTGTTGAGAACGGCCCCTAGACTAACACCCACGACCCTGAGGCTGGGCCGCGGTCTGTGTGATCCAGCTGACGGACACACTCTCGCAAAATGCCCGTACTGACCACAAAGGTTTCAGGAGCCCTGCACACCTACACACTGCGTGGAAGAATGCTTCCCACCACAAAAGCCACAAAACTCAGTCCCAGATCCACTACTACTCGAACTGCCTGAACCGGAAGACCCTGACCAGAATTTTTCTTGAATTGTTGACCGCGGGGTCGAAACCTCTGGCGGCCGGACTGCTGAGCCACCTGCTGCTGTTGCTGGGGATAATAAGCGGACTGAGAACTCTGAGAAGACTGAGCTCCCTGACCAACATGTCTACCACCCTGCACTGCCTGCACTACCTGTGCTCTGCGCGTACGACGGCTCCTCATGCCCTCCTCAATGTGGATAACAGTATCAACGGCCTCAGCATACGACTTGGGCTTGCTCTTCAAGACATCTGGTATAACTCTTCATTCAAGCCCTCTACGAATCTGGTACTCTTGGCCCTCTCCCGGCCAGCAACATGCGGAACATAAGCCAACAACGCAGAAAACTTGCGAGCATACTCGCGCACAGTCATCGAGCCCTGCTCCAAAAACTCAAACTCCCGCTCACGGGCAGCCACATACGAATCGGGGATATACTCCTGCCTGAAGGTCTCACAGAAAGTGTCCGAAGTGATACCAACTCCAGTCTCCACTAAGGTACTAGACGCACCTCGCCACCAACGCTCTGCAGCCTTCCTCAGCAACAAGGTCACTAACCTCAACCGGAGTTCATCGTCATACTGAGCTCGATCAAAAAGATGTATGACGTTATGGAGCCACGAATCAGCATCCTAACTCGACTCGTCGCCATTAAAGACAGGAGGGTTCATCCTCTGAAACTGAGCTATAACAACATCCATTCTCTCCACCGGAGCCAGCGGAGCCTCAGCTTCCCCCTCTTCGCTACTCTCACGAGTATGACTAGGAGCACTATATTGATCCTCGTTCTGACCTCCTGAATCCTGGAACTGGCCCCTACCTCTACCACGACGTCTAGGCGGCATCTAAAATACACTCAACAGGATAAGGAAAAACAGAACAGATACAGCATAGAATGCATATAACACAAATATGCAGCACGTAGTCATATAAGTCAAGCACATGCAATACACAACACTGTGCCTAGACTCAAGTGTGATCATAGAAATTGAGCATATCCCAGCTTAAGCTCTGATACCAAAAATGTCAGGCCTCGTGCTCTAAACAGAGTAAAAACAAAAACACATGCGGAAGCTTATCAAAAAGTGGGTAATTTTATTTTTTTTTGCTTTTAGACCCGACGGTTTAAAACATACAATTTAAAATAATGCGATACTCAAAATATATATCCCAGTTGGAAAACCAACATAACAATGCAACAACCAAGTATAGCAACAATATATGTATCATACTCCAAACACTGGATACAACGACAAAGCACAGGGCACCCCCTGGCTAATAATACTGATACATAAATATATGCTATACGCTACTGGGATACTCAACCACCTCCTGGGGCACCTCCAGCTGGACCTACACCACGCCCAGCTGTATGACCTGGACAACACAACAGGCAAGGAAAACAAACCAAGCCCCAGAGGGACATGGGGTCAAACCCCAGTAAGGAGAGAAACTATAAATCAGCAACAAACAGCAAGAATACAATGCAGATGCTATGCATGAGATGCTGGACAATAACAAAGGACTCCAACCGAGAAGGAAGTCAAGGAACTCAATGCATAGCTCAACTGAATCTGCAACAAACGGTGGCCACTGGGTGTGTTCCAAGTGTGGTAGCTAGCCACTCGCCGGGACACAACACCCGAATACCAGATGTATCAAACAACTCGGCCTGCTGTTGCCCACCTATGAACTGTGGTAGTTAGCCTCTCGGCGCATAGGGGTTAACATAACCCAGCAGGAAGATGAGAGTGCGGTATTGCCGCTCTCCCTCGCATCCTGGTAGCATAGAACAGCAACAACAAGGCAACAATGGCTGCAAAAGCTGGAAAGAGATGCAAATGCGTGTATGCACATGATGGAAATAACAAGCATATAAACATATGCACAACAACAATACTAACAGCATGTATACAACACATATATCACCGCCAATGCTACAAACAGCAGCCTCACAAGGCAAACAATACACAGCCTCTAGCAATTACCAATCTCACAAATCATTCAAGCCGTTCATACGCTGCAATTATAAGCTCAACACTTACCTTAATTCCCACAAGGAACGAAGCAAGTCACAGCCTGCACAAATCTGCCAAAATACACGATGCACATATTTCAGGGAAACATAATAAATCTCACGGCCAACACAAATAGCTCACGGCTGGGAGTCCAACGCTCCACCAGCTAATCATCATCCTAAAACATCTTAATAGGAAGCTTAAACAACAACTAAAGGTAAGATCTCAACCAATAAACCGAGGGAACTACCTTAGCACAGCAACTACACGAACAGGGACAAACTGTTGTTGCTTCGCGATCTCACCCTGGACAACCGTAGCTTCCAAGATTGGTATAGGATGAAAGAGCTCTTCGAGAGGAGTCCAACTCTACCTCAAACGTGAAAAAAGCTGGCCGGAATCGACGGGAAAAGGCCGGAGAAGTTCACGGTGAACAGTGACAAAGGTTTGAGAAACGGAGCACGAAGGTTGGGGAGATATTTCTCTAAGTATGGGATCTGATGAGAAAGAACGAAGCCAATGCTTCTAATATATAGGCGCAAGAGATCGGTTTAAATAACCCACCGACAAAACAGACCTCACCAACTACGCATGCTAAACACAATCACGACCCCAAAACGACGTCGCATCGCACAACGGAGAAATCTGATCAAAAAGCGCTGAGGTCTGGAAACACGTTAAAAACAACGCACAGTGCCAAAACCGCGGAGAGGTCTGCTTACGTAAGCAAGTCTGGTCCAACACTACGCTAGAATCAGATCTCTCCAGAAACGACGGCGTAAGGAACTCCTTGCCAACAACCAGATCTCTCAACAGCAAAGCTTACGTCAGCCACACAACGACAACACACGCTGCTGATGTCATGAGATCTGCCAAAAGATTTCACCCACAAGACTTAAACCAGCAACGCTTACGTCATCCACGCTAAGCAACCACACGATGCTGACGTCATGAAACCTGCCAACAGATTTCACCCACAATTCGAAAATATCTAATTTTCCAGAATTGTTCCAAATACGATTTGCGACCCGAAAATGCAACCCCGAACATTCAAAATGAAATCTGAATCATCATAAATCACTAAAACCCGATTAATTCAACAATTAGTCCTTAATCAACATTTCAGGTCTCACACAAATTCTTTCATATGGATGTTAAGAGTGCATTTCTTAATGGCATCTTAACAGAGGAAGTGTATGTTGCACAACCTCCTTTCTTCGTAAATCATACACATCCAGATTATGTTTATAAGTTGGATAAAGCTCTATATGGGTTGAAGCAAGAACCCAGAGTTTGGTATGATACACTGTCAAAATTCCTTATCGAGCATGACTTCACAATAGGCACAGTAGATAAGAGATTGTTTAAATTTTTTAAAGCTGATCATGTCTTATTAGTTCAAATATACGCTGATGAATAATATTTGGGTCAACTAACCCCAAACTGTGACAAAAGTTTTCAAAGTTGATGCGGGATAAATTTGAGATGAGCATGATGAGGGAGCTGACGTTCTTTCTGGGCTTACAAGTACGACAGTTGGAGAATGGAATCTTCATTAACCAGGCTAAATACATGAAAGAACTGCTGAAGAAGTTTGGCATGGACAATTTTTCTGCAGCTGCAACCCCAATGAGCTTCTCAATCAAATTTGACAAAGACGAAGCTGGAACTGCCATTGAGGTATCACTTTATCGCGGTATTATAGGCTATTTGCTTTACTTAACTGCTAGCAGACCAGACATCATGTTTGCTGTCTGTATGTGTGCTAGATTCCAAGCAGAGCCAAAGCAATCATATTACATAGCCGTAAAAAGGAATTTAAAATATTTAAAGGGTACTTCCAACGTGGGTCTTTGGTATCCCAAAGACTCAGGCTTTCAACTAATTGGTTACAGTGATTCAGACTACGCAGGATGCATGATTGATCGCAGGAGCACCAGTGGAACTTGTCAATTCTTGGGAGATCGACTGATTTCCTGGTTTAGTAAGAAGAAAACGTCAATCGCAACGTCCACGACTGAAGCAGAGTACCTCGCAGCTGGCAGCTGCTGTGCTCAAATTCTTTGGATACAACATCAGCTGAAGGACTATGGCATCGATGCTTCTGAAGTGCCTATTATCTGCGACAACACTAGTGTGATCGCGATAACCCGTAATCCAGTACTGCATTCGAGGACAAAGCATATAGACATCAGGCATCATTTCATAAGGGACCACGTGCTAAAGAAGGACGTCCGGTTGGAATACGTGTAGACTGAACAGCAAGTAGCTGACATCTTCACAAAGCCTCTACCAGACGCTAAGTTTTCTTATTTTAGAAACATATTAGGTCTCCTTGAATTGCCTTGATTTGTCTGTGCGCTAACAATTTGCAGGTTGTCAGCTGTTGCTTAAATCAGCTGCGAGTCTTTTGTTAAGGGGGAACGCATAGACTTTCAGCTGAGGAAAGCATATTGCATTGGAGGATATCAGTCGTAGGGGGAACCAGGATCTAATTTGTTAAGCGCGACGTAAGCTGAGTATGTGAAGTCTTGATATATTCAGAAGTCACATATATACAGCTGATGCTTATTTATGATCAGCTCTTGCCTTACCCTCAGCGATACATTAAAATCAGCAGTTATGTTATTACAATCGCTTCACCAGCTGTGACGATATCAATTTTGGCGCGCGTCTTTTTAATCTTTTCCCTGTACGAGTAAAATCTTTTCTAAATTATTTTAAAATACTTTCTCTATTTCGTAATTTTGATAAAATCTTTTCAACATCATTTCAAAATATTGTACGCGCCGTCGGATGATTGACACGTGGTTGTCAATATTCCAATCTTCACATCTACATCGTTTCTCTCTCTAATCGTTTACAATCTCTAAATATATTACGGCATTTCCTGTTTAACGTTTTACTTACCTTGCATACTTTTACTCTCGTGTACTCTTGTGCTCGTATTCTCTGTGTGTGTTCTCTTGCATATCTCTTTCAGGCGTACTCTCAGTATATCTACAAATCTGCAATGGCATCTTCTCTGTTTGTCAACACCGTCCATGTCTGCTTTGAATCTGTTCTTACTATGGACAACGCCGGGATGGTGGTGATGTTCGAATCCCTTGTGGCTACTGGATTGAAAGGCTTTCTGGGCTTCCCCGCAGTGATTCACGAGGCCGCACTGTTGTAATTCTTTGAAAATGGATCAATGAGAGATGGATTGGTGGTTAGTACAGTGAATGGAGTAACTGTGGAGATTTCGGAACAACTTCTTGCAGAAACCTTTGAGCTTCCGGTTGAGGGTTTGATAGATTTGTCGGAGATTCCTAAGGATATAGTGTTTGATGCGAGGAGCATCGTCTCTCTGTCTGGTGAACCAGTGAGTACTTCAGGGAAAAATAGGAAAATCACGATAGAGTTTCGAATTCTCTGTGACATTCTGGCCAAAACAATATCTGTAAAGGCCGGGTGGCCTTTGATGCTAGTTACCCAGGAGAAGTTTTTGATGTGCGGCAATTACTTGTGGAGTAAAGATTAACTGGAACAGGATACTTTTCAACATTCTTAAGGACATGTTGACTCCGGGGACAAGGCAAGCCAAGGGCTATGCCATCCAAATTAGTCTTCTACTGGAGAATGTTCCAAACTTGGAACTGGGAGAATCCTCGGAGTTTCCTTCTTCAAATATCCTAACAGAGAAAACAGTGCATCGCTATATTTCTCTCAATGACAAGGTTGGAGTGGAAGATGTAACAGATGAACCAAGGGTGAAGAGAACACCTGTGAAAAAGGCTGCGTCTAAGAAAAGACCAGCTGTTGTTGCTGTGGAGGCTAAACCAGTCGTGAAAAAAAAAGGACGACAAAGAGTAAATCTGGTGCTTGAAAAGAAAAATTGGAGATTTTGCCTGTCGTACAGGAAGCTGTACCTATACAAATCATTGAGCCAACTCCTGCTGCACCGGCTGAGCAACCCCCAGTGCCAAAATGCAAAATCCAGAAGAGGAAAAGAAGGTTGGTTCTAGGTTCTGATGATGATATTGTTGAACAACCAGCTGCAGAGGTTGATAGTGATACTACTGTGGGAAACCAGCTGTAGAGGTCGCTGGTGAGACTGTTGTTGAAGAATCAGCCGTAGCGAATGTTCTGGAGGAACAGCAGAGAGAGACTGTTGTTTATGATTTTGTAGAGGTTCCTGAAGAGACAGTTGTTGAAGGCATTGCTGAACCAGATTCTGAGCCAGCAGTAGCAGATGTTGCTAACGCAGGTATGTCTATTGCTGATGATGTTGACATCATAATTGGGCAGGTCCTTGCTGAGACTGCTCAAATTGGACCAGACGAGGAAGAACAAGACGTTGGTGGATTAGATGTTGCAGGAACAGATGTCAGTGAATCAGGTGTTGGGGAACAGGCAGATCCAAGACCTGATGAGTTAGAGCAGTGGTTTAATCTCTCGTATGAGGAATTTCATGCTTGTCTAGATGCTAATAGGCCAATTGAGACAGCTAGTGACACTGATGAGGACATGGAAACAGTGGAGGAAATGGATACGGAGGCTGTTGAACAATCTGCTGATGAGGCAATGTCTCTGGAAGATATTTTGATGACAATTCCAGTAGAGTGCCCATTGCCGTCTGCCAATGTGGAGATAACGAAGATTACTTTAGGCAAGAGTATCTCAATCCCTGGAGTCGATGAAGGGGACTGGTACAAGCCCGGTCTTCCCAAGATTCCTACGACGGATAAAGGGAAGGCACCCCTTATGGAAAGAGACCCAGTTAAGGGTAATCCCGTCAAGGAGCAATTTTCTCTGATTCTTGCAGATATAGAGGTTCTTGTACAGTTACAAGAGCATATTATAGATTATGTAGATAGATTCTTTAATTATTTCAGTCTCAAGAAGTTAGCGAATCTAAAGATAGATGAGTCGTATTTTGATAAGGAGGCACTCATTTTATCTTGGGCTGAAACAGACTCTACTAGAGTAGCTCTCAACAGGATAATGTACATATTAACTAAGTACAGAGAATTGTTAATCAGGAAATTTTTAGGGGCAAGGAAGATCAATTTTGTCTCGAGTGAAGGTTCTTCTGCTACTGATCTCAAAGTACTGGAGATGCTTTCCGATCTTCATATGTTTGTGGTAGAAGACTTGAAAGAACAGACGATGGCACATGGCTTTAGATGGGAGAAGACGTGTTGCTCAAAAATTTTTGAGAAGGTCGCCCGCGAGATCGAGGTGCTGTAATTGCCAGAACCAACACCAATACTCGATCTACGTGTTGGATTAGAACAATGATTTGTGTTTGATGGAGTTTGGATGATTGAACCATGTGGTGACCACTGGGTGAAGATACCCCAGAGGATTGTAAGTGATGAACTTTCACGTCAACGCTCGTATGACGACACTCTCTGATGGATCTGTGTAAACAGATCCAGATTAAGTTTTGAATTATACAAAACTTATTATTGTGTTTCTAACAAATCTACATATTGTGCAGATGATAGCAGAGGATTGTAAGTGATGAACTTTCACGTCAACGCTCGTATGACGACACTCTCTGATGGATCTGTGTAAACAGATCCAGATTAAGTTTTGAATTATACAAAACTTATTATTGTGTTTCTAACAAATCTACATATTGTGCAGATGATAGCAAGTTTTATAATAGAAGTTTGATGTGTTGAAGAAAGTTGCATCGCATAACGAGAAGAGAAGTAAGACGTTGATAAGAGAAACTGGATATTACGTGAGGAGAAATCTGGTATCAGATGTTATAGAGAAGTTTGATGAAGAGAAGGAGAGAAAGCTGATGAACAGTAGAAAGCTGATGAACAGTAGAAAGCTGATGAACAGTAGAAATCTGATGAACAGTAGAAATCTTATGAACTATAGAGATCTGAACGTAGATAAGATCAGCAGTAGATAAGATGCATTCAACAGTAGATGAGTTGCAAGCAGAAGCTGAACAAAGGCAAGAAAATCTGGATTCAACAGTAGATAAGATGCATTCAGCAATACATTAAGACAAACAGAAGCTGAATAGAAAACGCAAGAAGCAAAGCAGTTGACGAATAATAGAAGAAACTGCTGAGCTCAGTCAGATGTTGAAAATAATCAGCTGTTGCAAGCTTTCAGCTGTTACAAATAATCAGCTGTTGCAAGATGATGTATTCAGTCGATGAGCAGGCAGTCATTGCGAAATACTCAGCTGTTGGTATACTCAGCTGTTGCAAGCTTTCAACTGTTACATACGTTCAACTGTTGAAGATGAAACAGCAGTATGTTCAGTTGTTGAAGATGTATCAGCTGTTGGAATGGTCAGTAGTTGAAGCAAACAGCTGTTGGAACATAAAAGCCAAATCATAAGACGACAATCGTTTGCAAAAGAAAGGAAACAAGGACAACCCTGTCGGTACTTTACAGAACACCTTTTAACAGGAAGAAAATTGTGTCCAACGGGAAGAAATTTGAACAGTAGATATAAATACAAGAATCATTGTTGGAGATGTAGCGATCGTGGATTGATGCTGTGCAAGGAATTAAAACGAACAGAAAAGGGATAACGCACAGTGCGCAAATAGTGAGGGAAGAAAAATAGAAAGACGAAGCAGCCGACCATCTGTTGAGTCTTAATCAGCTCTTTAGGAGCATTTCCCAGTTGTGTGAGATTTCATTTTATACGAGAGTTATGCATACACTGTAAATCTCACACACACAGAGATTCATTCACATTTATGAGAGTTGAGCGAAACAGTATAGTGAATGAATCTCAAATCCAATACCAGATCCCGTCCAAGCACGAAGACGTTAAACTCTGTGTCTGTAGCCTTTCTCACAGAGGCGTAAAAAAAGTGATTAAGTGACACAGCTGATGGCTGGTGTAGTTGTCAGGCCTCGTGCTCTAAACAGAGTAAAATCATACAAACACATGCGAAAGCTAACAAAAAGCGGGTAAAATTTTCGCTTTTGGCCTGACGGTTTAAAAAAATGTCATTTAAAATAGAGCGATACTCAAAATATATCCCAGTTTATAAAAACAACCAACACCAGCTGGGTTAAAGCCACGACCAGCTGTAAAACCTGGGTTCCCTGAAAACAACACAAACAAGGAAACAAACCAAGCCCCAGAGAGACATGGGGTCAAACCCCAGTACGGAGAGCAACAGATATAGCTAGAAGAATTCATAAGATAAAATGCAGATGCTATGCATGAGACACGGGATAACAACAGAAGGCTCGACCAACAAGGGAGCTAAGGAACTCAAGCACAGCTCCATGAATCTGCAACAACAGTGGCCACGGGGTGTGTTCACAGTGTGGTAATGAGCCACTCGCCGTGATACTACACCCGAATACTAGATGCATCAACCAACTCAACCTGTCGTTGCCTCGCCCATGAACTGTGGTAGTTAACCACTCGACGCATGGTGGCTAACGATCCCAGCAGGGAGATGAGAGTGCGGTATTGCCGCTCGCCCTCGCATCCTGGTAAGAATCAACTACAGCAATACAAGATACAAGGCTGCAAAATACGATACACAAGGGATCTATATGCGTGAACAAATACGTGTATGCAATTCACATGAAACAACTAGCATAAACACCAATGCTCAGCAAGCAATACACATATAGGTTCACCGAAACATCCCAGCAGCCACGCATAATATCTCACGCCAATTCCAAGCTACATCAAGCTCAGATCCGTACCTTATACTTTTGTGCAACAATTACTAAAAAACAGGCCCGAGAGATCTGGATAACAACCTGCTAAATACGCAACACACAGATCTCAAAAGCTGCACAAAAAGTCACGGCCAATTACATAAGCTCATGGCTGGGAGCCACGCTCAACACACGCAATTACTACCAAAACAACTTACTGGAAGCTTAAACCAAGGCTAGGAACAAGATCTCATCACAAAGGAACGAAGTTCTACCTGCACTACAAAACGCACAATCGGGCAGCAATTTCGCGTTCCTCAACTAGCCGATCACACCCTCCAAAAGTGGTATAAGATGGAAGAGCTTCTCGAGAGGAGTCCAACGCTACCTCGCACGTACCAAACAACGGCTGGAAACGATGGGAATTGCCGGAGAAAAGCTACGGTGAACAGTAACCTAGGGTTCGAAGCGAAGAACACAATCGAGGAAATATTTCGCTAAGTATGGAGTCTGGTGCTCGAAATCGAAGACCAAAGTCTTCCTTAAATATATCTCGCAAAAGCTGGTTAAATCATCCACCGACATAACCAGGAGGCACCAACAAACCAGCAGATGCAAAGAACCAACTGCTGAATTCTCAAAACCACGCTAAACAAAACGACGTACGTAGAACACTACCTACGACTGGACGCAGCGTTTGCAACTAAACAAAACTGCGTCGCACCGCTGACATCATCAAATCTGGTCGATAACTCTCGCGCAATACCAGCTGCAAGCTACAGTAGCGCACCACCAGCTGCAAGCTACAGTAGCGCACAAATCTCTCGCAGCTGGACAACCAGTCGCAACATCCAAACGAAGACGTTTCCTTCTCGCGCTACAGTGATGTTGACCTGCGTTGACATCTGCTTCGACTGAACAACCAGCAGGCACACACACGCGATCAGATCTCTCATTAGCACTCCACCAAAACGACATCGCTCCAACTTATTCAAACGACACCGTATCCAAACCGATACAAATTCACGCTAAGGAAACAGCTGATATTACAAGCGCTACCAGATCTCTCCAAACGACGATGTTTTGGAATCTCACATTGCCAAAATAAACGCTACGACTGGTTTTTACAAATCAACCAGCTTTCACACAAAAATCTCAAAAATACGAAAAATCCCAGAATTGTTCCAAATGCTATTTCAGAACCGAAAATGCAATCCAAACTTACAAACAGAGATCTAAACCACCAGAAATCTCTGAAAACCGAAACATTCCAACAAATAAATCTCTTATACAAATTCAGGTCTCACATTTCTCCCCCACTAAAAAGGATTTCGTCCACGAAATCAAACAAAAATTCTGGCACAGCAACAGCAAGATACAAACAGAACTCGCCCAACACAAGGCCAAGAGTTCAAGATAACTGAGCAAACATATAACAATCTAGGGAAGAAATACAACCAAAAGCTACAAACTACTGGAAATTTAGCTCAACAGCTACTCAAACAGATGTGGCCACTCGCGCTGCATCTTTTCTTCCAGCTCCCAAGTAGCTTCTTCCCTTCCATGTTTGCTCCACTGCACCATTACCAATGGAATGATCTTATTCCTCAACTGTTTCTATTTTCTGCCAAGGATCTGCAAGGGATATTCTTGATAACTAAACGACTGATCTAGATCTACCTCGTCAGTTCTAAGCACATGAGACGGATCTGGCTCATATTTCCTCAACATGGAAACATGAAAGACGTCATGAAGAGAAGACAACTCTGACGGCAACAACAACCGATACGCTAAAGGGCCAAACCTCTCAACAATCTCATACGGTCCGACGTAGCGAGGAGCTAACATTCCCTTGTGTCCAAAGTGCATAACCCTGCGAAATGGAGAAACCTTGAGAAATACACGATCACCAACCTGAAACTCAAGAGGTCGACGCCTCTTATTCGCATAACTGGCTTCGCGATCTTGGGCAGCTTTCATCCGCTGTCTAATAAGATCCACATGATCTTTCATTTGCTGCACAAAGTCAGGGGCAGATAGCTGCTTCTCCCCCACTTCTTCCCAACACACCGACGATCTGCACTTTATGCCATACAAAACCTCAAAAGGAGTCATACCAATCGTCACTTGGTAGTTGTTATCGTACGAAAACTCAACCAAAGACAACGCATCTTGCCAGCTACCTCCGAAATCCAACACAATAGCACGCAACATATCCTACAACGTCTAGATAGTTCGCTCAGATTGGCCATCTGTCTGGGGTGATACGCGGTGCTCATAGCCAATCTGGTACCCAAAGATGTTTGCAAACTCTTCCAAAACCTGGAAGTAAACCTCGGATCTCGGTCGGAAACGATCAAAACAGGCACACCATGCAGTCTAACAACAAAATCAACGTACAGCTTCACCATCTTGTTCAACGAGAAAGTCATTACATAGGGAATAAAATGTGCAGACTTCGACAGACGTTCTATAACCATAAAAATAGCATCGCATCCTCTGCTGGAATGAGGCAGATGCGTCACGGAATCCATAACAATGTTCTCCCAATTCCATTGAGGCACTTCCAAACTCTGCAACAGACCACCAGGTCTCATCCTTTCGGCCTTAACCATCTGACAATTCAAACAACGAGCGACAAAACCAGCAACGTCACTCTTTAGGCCAGCCCACCAAAAGTGCGGCTTCAAAGCATGGTACATCTTCCGTGCACCAGGATGAACACTATGTCTGCTACAGTGCGCCTCCCGAAAGATTTCCTCCTTCAAATCAATCAAATTGGGCACAACCAACCTGCCCCGGAAACGCAAACAACCATCGGAAGAGACAGAATAATCCTCAAGTTCGCCAGCCCTGACCTTCAACTTCAACTCGTGGATAGACGGATCAGTCCTCTGAGCTGCTCGAATGTTAGAAACAATCTGTGGCTCCACTTGGAACGATGAAACCACAACGCAATCCTCAGCCGGGTAGAATCTCCAACCCGTAGTGTTAAGATGCTCTTGATCCTTAGAGATGTACAATGACGCAAGCATCTCACTAGCCTTCCTGCTCAAGGTATCGGTCACTACATTCGACTTCCCAGGCTGGTACTTAATCTCACAATCTAAATCTTTTAGCAGCTCCATCCACCGACGCTGTCTCATGATCAAGTCAGGCTGCGAAAACAGAGACTGTAAACTTTTGTGGTCGGAGTACCCCATAAACTGCTCGCCATACAGGTAGTGACGCCAGATCTTCAGCGCAAAGATCACCGCTGCTAACTCCAAATCATGGACTGGGTAACGAGTCTCGTGCGGTTTCAACTGCCGTGAGGCTTACGCAATGACTCGACCATTTTGCATCAACACACAACCCAATCCATTGAGAGAAGCGTCAGAACAAACAACAAAACCACCTGAACCGGACGGCAGAGCCAACACGAACACAAAAGCTGAAAGGCAATTTGTTATAAGCTGTATTCCTTATAACTTAAAGAGTAATTGAAACACGAACACAAAAGCTGACAAACACATATACACTTGAGCCAACTACTGCCAAATATTTTGCGGAAAAAAATTTCCTATCAACATCTGAAATTCTGTTTGAATATACAACTGTTGTAATTGATCTAATACAGATGCCTAACATATAATACAACATCAGCTATGACACGGAAAACGCGGGCCACTGATAAACACAACACCCAGCAGCTGCTATCAGTTTTCACCTCCTGTTCGCTCCTCAGCTGTCATACCTGCACCATTTTAAAAGCTAATGAGCCTAGGGGCTCAGCAAGTAAAATCTGAGTAATAAAAATTTCATTTAACGCAGGCAGACATCTGAACATACATAACTTTGAGTTAAAGGAATCATCAATACATAAACGTTTTATAAACATTTCTTTCTTAAACTTGGAGACATGGGATAATAGCCCAGATCTCATCATCAATATCTTTTCGTTTGATTTATGGCTTACAAGCTCTACTTAGGTCCGTGTTGCACTTTGATCAAAATGACTTTCGATATCAGTTTCAGCATATAGCTCATATGAAAGGGAAGCCGACATCTGGACGACTACTTACCCTTCTCCTTGTGACCGTCTGTTATCTATGCCATAAACCTTAAAATAACTTTTGTTCCTTTAACATCATTTCTTTCTTTCAAATCTCTTTAAACATCATCAGGTTCCATCATATAAAACTCTCGCTTCCCATTTTTAAAACTTAATGAGTATCTAATTCGACTGCTGGGGACTTACGGCTGAAATGGAATCAGTCGTAACAAAGGGAAACAATACTTTGAAACAAAACAGATCTTCACTGTTCACGTTTATCGTAAAACAGCTGCGAGAGAATGCTTAAAACAAACGTAGTAAATGAAACGATGTCGCTGAAGTAGAAAACAGACATGATGTGTCAGGCCTCGTGCTCATATCAGAGATAAAACATACAAACACATGCGGAAGCTATTAAAAAGCGGGTAAAATTTTCGCTTTTGGCCTGACTGTTAAAAACAATATAATTTAAAATAGTGCGATACTCAAAATAGATATCCCAGTTTACAAATGAAACTAACAAGACAACAAATGGCTACACACCATTTCAATACAGTATAGCATACAAGCACAAGTATCAGACTCCAACCACTAGCTACAACAACGAAGCACAGGGCATCCCCTGGCTAAAAATAACTGATACATAAGTATATGTTATACGCTACTGGGATACTCTAACCAACTCTTGGGGCACCGCCAGCTGGGTTAACAAATGGCTACACACCATTTCAATACAGTATAGCATACAAGCACAAGTATCAGACTCCAACCACTAGCTACAACAACGAAGCACAGGGCATCCCCTGGCTAAAAATACTGATACATAAGTATATGTTATACGCTACTGGGATACTCTAACCAACTCTTGGGGCACCGCCAGCTGGGTTAAAACCACGACCAGCTGTAAAACCTGGATTCCCTGAAAACAACACAAACAAGGAAAACAACCAAGCCCCAGAGGGACATGGGGTCAAACCCCAGTACGGAGAGCAACTGAAATAGCTAAAGGAAATGCATAAGATAAAATGCAGATGCTATGCATGAGACACCGGATAACAACTGAAGGCTTCAACCAACAAGGGAGCCAAGGAACTCAAACATAGCTCCACAAGATCAGCTACGAATCAGTGGCCACGGGGTGTGTTCAAAGTGTGGTAATGAGCCACTCGCCTTGACACTACACCCAAATACCAGATGTCAAACAACTCAACCTGCCGTTGCCTCGCCCATCAACTGTGGTAGTTAACCACTCGGCGCATGGTGGCTAACAAAACCCAGCAGGGAGATGAGAGTGCGGTATTGCCGCTCGCCCTCGCATGGTAAGAAACAACAGCAAAACAACGAGATACAAAGCAATGACTGCAACAAAGATATGAATGCAATATGGGAAATGCGTGTATGCATAAACATAGCAGCTAACATCAACAGCAATCACATATGCACACAGCAACATCCACGGCAATGCACAAGCAGCCATCTTACATTAAATTTCATGCCAATTCCCAGCTACATCAAGCTCAAATCCGTACCTTAAATTCCTGAGATACAACTAAAAAGAATATTGCTTCAACGAATAGTCCGAGCGACACACAGATCTTTCACCTGCTAGCCAATACAAACAACTGCTCAAGGACTACATCTCAGAAATGCCACGGCTGGGAGTTATCAACTCCACCAGCACTAATTCTACCTTTATACACTACAAAAGCTCTAACAAAGCTTAAAAAGGTAGAACCTTTACTTACCCCAACAAGCTATGATAGGATGCTAACAAACTAAACAAAGGAGATGTCTCTGCGATCCTCTTCCAGCTCCTCTGCTGCCTAAGATAAGGGTAAGAAACGAAGCGCCTCAACGAGAGGAGTCCAACGCTACCTCAATCGTAACAAACGATGGCCGGAAATGATGGGAATTCGCCAGAGAAACTCCCGGCTGAACAGTGTTCTAGGGTTCGAAGAACAGAAGTCGATAATCGAGAGATTATTTCGCTAAGTATGGGATCTGGTAATCGATCGAAGACCAAGTCTCCAATTATATAAACTTCTTGACTGCTGATAACAAATCCCACCGACAAACCAGTCGACACTCGTTGAAAACACAACCAGCAGGTGCAAAGCAAACCAACTGCTGAATTCTCAATAACACTAAGCAAAACGGTGTCGCAGCGACTTAACTAAACGACGTCGCACAGCGTACGTCATCCTATCTGTCAACAGCTGGTTAACCAAAACCAGCGACTGGATTTCTCAACAACGCAACAGATCCCTGCGACTGGTACTAGACGCAACACTCGAAACGCAGCGTTTAAACTAATCTAAACGACGTTGCTTAACCACGTCAGCAAATCTGTTGAACTAACACATGCAACGACTGATCGCTACTAGGGCAAACACACCAGCTGTTGATATCTTAGCGCTAACCAAAACGACGTCACCTCAACTAATACAAACGACGGTGTATTGCACTTCGCTACAGGAGCTTGCTGCTAACAGATATCACCCAGTCGATGCTTCACAAAACGTCACCGATTTGAAATCCTTAGCGCTCTCTGCTGAATCCACGTAAGCTTTGCTGCTGGCAGATCCTACACAACACCTAAAATACTATCTGCTGGCAGACTTTGCCAACGACTGGTCACTCACGCCAAAACGACGGCGTTTGATCTCCCGCATTACTAATACACGCTACGACTGGTTTTCACCAAATCGACCAGCTTTCACCCAAAAATCTCAAAAATACGAAAACTTTCAGAATTGCAAAATATGAAATCTGACCCGAAAATGCAATCCAAAGCCTGAAACAGATATCTGAAACACCAGAAATCCTTAAAAACCGATTAATTCGAGCCAAATTAATCTTAATACAATCCAGGTCTCACATTTCTCCCCCACTAAAAAGGATTTCGTCCCCGAAATCACAACAACAACTCTGGAACACATCACAGTAGCAAAATACAAACAGGAACTCGCCTAACACAAGGCCAAGAGTTCAAGATAACTGAGCAAACAACTAACAACAACTAGGGAAGAGAATACAACCAAAAGCTACAAACTACTGGAATTTAGCTCAACAGCTACTCAAACAGATGCGGCCACTTGCGCTGCATCTTTTCTTCCAGCTCCCAAGTAGCTTCTTCCCTCCATGTTTGCTCCATTGCACCATTACCAACGGAATGCTCTTATTCCTCAACTGTTTCTCTTTTTGTCCAAGGATCTGCAAGGGGTATTCTTGATAGCTTAACGATTGACTAGCTCCACCTCGTCAGTTCTAAGAACATGAGATGGATCTGTCTCATACTTCCTCAACATGGAAACATGAAAGACATCATGTAGAGAAGACAATTACTGTCAGGCCCCGTGCTAATTACTAACAATTAACACATAATAAGCGCATAATCACGGAAGCTTAAAATCAGGGCTTAAAAAATTTTTCGAAATACAATGGCCTGAACTTCAAATCATTCATTCAAAATATTCGATAATCAAAATAGAAGTTAGCTCAAACTCTATACCACAAGTAACCACATAATTCAATTCGACAAACAGATCCCCAAATACAATAAAACACGGGGCATCCCCCGGTTCAATACATATCATAAATAAACTGGGACTCAGGGATGAGGGGATCGACCAGCTGAACTTCCACTCTGCCCAGCTTGGTTACCTAAAGCTCCTGCAAATGGGCACGCAGACCCAAACAAGACAAAGCAGGAAAAACATGCACGAGGTCAAGCCTCAGTACGAAGAGCTATCAAAGCAGGTAAACAAGCAACATGCTATAAATCGATGCTATGAATGCATGAGGGCTATCAAGAAATCGGATAGCTAGACCAGTCTATCAACTGGCAACTCAAATCAAGCCTCTATACCACACACAGCCATTCAGCCGGTGGAAATCATCGGTCCGTGATCATCGGGGCCCGTCAGCCCATCACAGCTCGGTGGAGACACTCGAATCCGGTAGTCACCACTCCGACGATAGCGTTGGACTTTTCGAACACGACTCAACAGTCGGCCAGTCACAACGTGGCACCCAATCAGGTAATGAAATCAATCTGTCAATTCAGGCTCAAGATGTATGCATGAATGCCATTCAATATCAATGCGCAAAGCATACAATTCATAATACGTGAAACAAAATATAATTCAATCAATTCCACAATTCAATTTCACGTAATCCACATGACCGCAATTCACAACATTGAAAACTTGCCATGTTCACGCTCAACTGCTAAGGGCTGCTCAATCGTACCTTTCCTCTTCGAATTACCTAACAGATTCTCAACAAAGACACGTCCAGCAACAACCCAAGCTTAATGCCTTTGAAGCTCCCTCGACAATTACCCTTCAAAATTCCTAGAAGCTTAAATCTGCCAAAGATACCTAATATCTTAGCTCAAACCAACGAAAGAAAGTTCACCCAAAAGATAGAAACGCACGGCGCAACTTACTGCTCAACTCAGCCGTTTCGCGTTCTCGCTCCAGCTCAACACAGCCTCCAAGATTGGTAGGAAAAGAAAGGTCTTCTCAAGAGGTTTCCAACGCTACCAAGAACTCGAAAAACGGAGGTCGGAATCAACGGCAAAAAGGCAATAGAACACGACGGTGAACAGTAGCTCGACGAGGGTTTGGAGAAGAAGAGATAAGATATGGCTGGTTCAAAAATATTCTAAGTGTCGATCAACACTTCTATAAATACCTCTTCAAATCTCGCCTGCTGATTCACCAAGATCTATCGAAGAAATCAGCAGGAGTCTATCAACAGCAAATTCTCTCTTTTCCCTTCGTAAAATCAGCAGC
>KV001781.1:26884-47301 GCA_001598015.1 Dorcoceras hygrometricum | reverse complement strand
CCCAAAATCCATAGGACCACATTTATGCATTTTATTGATCACATGGGCCAAATTGGCAATTTTAAATGTTATGTATTTGCTGATTTATTGATGTTAGAAAGTAGGATGCGCTGCGGCTGGTACCAGCAGACGACTCCAAAGAGTGATGCACGAGCTGGTTCTAAATCGATCGAAAAAAAAGAGTGACGTCATCCACCTGAGCGTCATCATCACTACCTGCTCTAGACTCCTCCTCAGAACGTCTAGTCCTCCTACCTCCTCCACGTCTCGGCGGCATCTAATCAAGCCTAGAGGTAAGATCTCACAGCAGGTATAACAGTAAGTCAGATAATAGATCACATAAGTCACAGAGGCAATCAAAATAAAATCAAAACTCTGTGCCTAGACTCGAGTGTGATCAAAAGAAATCGAGCTTATCCCAGTTTAAGCTCTGATACCAAAAATGTCAGGCCCCGTGCTAATTACTAACAATTAACACATAATAAGCGCATAATCACGGAAGCTTAAAATCAGGGCTTAAAAAATTTTTCGAAATACAATGGCCTGAACTTCAAATCATTCATTCAAAATATTCGATAATCAAAATAGAAGTTAGCTCAAACTCTATACCACAAGTAACCACATAATTCAATTCGACAAACAGATCCCCAAATACAATAAAACACGGGGCATCCCCCGGTTCAATACATATCATAAATAAACTGGGACTCAGGGATGAGGGGATAGATCAGCTGAACTTCCACTCTGCCCAGCTTGGTTACCTAAAGCTCCTGCAAATGGGCACGCAGACCCAACAAGACAAAGCAGGAAACAAATACGAGGTCAAGCCTCAGTACGAAGAGCTATCAAACCAGATAAACATGCAACATGCTACAAATCAATGCTATGAATGCATGAGGGCTATCAAGAAGTCGGATATCTAGACCAGTCTATCAACTGGCAACTCAAAAAAAGCCTCGATACCACACATAGCCAATCAGCCGGTGGAAATCATCGGTCCGTGATCATCGGGGCCCGTCAGCCCATCACAGCTCGGTGGTAGACACTCGAATCCGGTAGTCACCACTCCGACGATAGCGTTGGACTTTTCGGACACGACTCAACAGTCGGCCAGTCACAACATGGCACCCAATCAGGTAATCAAATCAATCTGTCAATTCAGGCTCAAGATGTATGCATGAATGCCATTCAATATCAATACATAATGCATACAATTCATAATACGTGCAAAAAGAATGAAAAGCTCAATCAATTCATCAAAATGTTCCACGTAAATCACATAACCGCAATTCACAACATTGAAAACTAGCCATGTTCACGCTCAACTGCTAAGGGCTGCTCAATCGTACCTTTCCTCTTCAAATTACCTAACAGATTCTCAACAAAACACGTCCAGCAACCACTCAAGCTTACTGCCTTTGAAGCTTCCTCGACAATTACCCTTCAAAATTCCTAGAAGCTTAAATCTTCCAAAGATACCTAATATCTTAGCTCAAACCAACGAAAGAAAGCTCACCCAAGGATAGAAACGCACGGCGCAACTTACTGCTCAAATCAGCCGTTTCGCGTTCTCGCTCCAGCTCAACACAGCCTCCAAGATTGGTAGGAAAAGAAAGGTCTTCTCAATAGGTTTCCAACGCTACCAAGAACTCGAAAAACGGAGGTCGGAATCAACGGCAAAAAGGCAATAGAACACGACGGTGAACAGTAGCTCGACGAGGGTTTGGAGAAGAAGAGATAAGATATGGCTGGTTCAAAAATATTCTAAGTGTCGATCAACACTTCTATAAATACCTCTTCAAATCTCGCCTGCTGATTCACCAAGATCTATCGAAGAAATCAGCAGGAGTCTATCAGCAGCAAATCTCTCTTTTCCCTTTGTAAAATTCAGCAGCAACGATTAAACAATCAATCGCACGAAAACATCAAAACGACACCGCTCCTACTAAACAAAACGACGCCGTAGCAAGCGCCAGCTGACAACAGCTCTCGCAAGCAAAACAACCAAGAGCTGCTGACAGCTCTCTCTCTAATACAATCTATCTGCTGGTTGCGAGAAATAACACAAAACGACGACGCATCTACTAATCCAAACGACGCCATTTTACATACGTAAGCAAAGCTGCCAACAGCTGATCTCTCTAATGCGAAGCTCAAAACGCAGCGTTTCCACTTATTCAAACGACGCCGCTTCAACGCTCTCGCACAAGCGCGCCTGCTGATCAGCAGCAACCAACCTAATGCAAATACTACCAGCAGCAAGTATTACGTCATGCCTACGTCATCATATCTATCGACAGCTCTTGCGAATAGTTCTCAAACCATCTGCTGAACTCTTTCCACAAGCGCATCTGCTGAAACTAATAGTCAACGTTCCAAAATGTTGACTAACACGCGTCACTTCCTCGCTCAATCTCACGCTACGCGCGATGTCTGCCAGCAGCAACCACAATTCGCACCAAAACCAGCAGATCTTCACGCGTCACGCTGATGTCACCATATCTGCTGATTCCAATTCCACCAGCAGGAGCTACAGTAACTTTGACCAGCGTTGACTTTACCAAAAATCGATATTTCTCATTCTTAAACTAACGATACAGCTTTTGAATTCAGCAGAAACTTCAATCCTTTCGCAAAATCCTCCAAACACACGTGATTAATCCCAAATCCAATCAATTAATCACCAATCTAATTTCCCAATCCTCACAATTACGGAGGCAATAACAGCCGATACGCTAAAGGGCCAATCCTCTCAACAATCTCATACGGTCCGACGTAACGAGGGGCTAACTTTCCCTTGTTTCCAAAGCGTATGACACTGCGAAACGGAGAAACTTTGAGAAAAACTTGATCACCAACCTGAAACTCGAGAGGTCAACGCCTATTATTCGCATAACTGGATTGGATATCCTGTGCAGCTTTCATCCGCTGTCGAATATGATCCACATGATCTTTCATTTGCTGCACAAAGTCAGGGGCAGATAGCTGCTTCTCCCCCACTTCTTCCCAACATACCGGGGATCTGCACTTCCTGCCATACAAATCCTCGAACGGCACCATACCAATCGTTACCTGATAGCTGTTATTATAGGAAAACTCTACTAAAGACAACGCGTCTTGCCAGCTACCTCCGAAATCCAACACAACAGCTCGTAACATATCCTCCAACGTCTGGATAGTTCTCTCAGATTGGCCATTTGTCTGGGGGTGGTACGCTGTGCTCATCGCCAATCTGGTACCCAAAGCTATTTGCGAACTCTTCCAAAACTTGGAATTAAACCTCGGATCTCGGTCTAAGATGATCGAAACAGGCACACCGTGCAGTCTAACAACAAAATCAACGTACAGCTTCGCCATTTTCTTCAACAAGAAGGTCATCCCATAGGGAATAAAATGTGCAGACTTCGACAAACGGTCGATAACCACCCAAATAGCATTGCATCCTCTGTTGGAACAAGGCAGATGCGTCACGAAATCCATAGATATGTGCTCCCAATTCCATTGGGGCACTTCTAAACTCTGCAACAGACCACCAGGTATCATCCTTTCGGCCTTAACCATCTGACAGTTTAAACAACGAGCGACAAAACCAGCCACGTCACTCTTCAGGCCAGCCCACCAGAAGTGCGGCTTCAACGCATGGTACATCTTCCGTGCACCAGGATGAACACTATGTCTGCTATAGTGTGCTTCCTGAAGGATCTCCTCCTTCAAATCAATGAGGTTTGGCACAACCAACCTGCCACGAAATCTCAAACACCCATCGGACGAGACATAATAATCCTCAAGTTCTCCAGCCCTGACCTTCAACTTCAACTCGTGGATGGAAGGATCAGTCCTTTGAGCTGATCGAATACTAGAAACAATCTGTGGCTCCACTTGGAACGATGAACTCACAACACAATCTTCAGCCGAGTAGAATCTCCAACCCGTAGTGTTAAGATGCTCTTGATCCTTAGAGATGTACAACGACGCAAGCATCTCACTAGCCTTCCTGCTCAAAGCATCTGCCACTACGTTCGAATTCCCAGGCTGGTCTTGATCTCACAATCAAAGTCCTTTAGCAGCTCCATCAAACACTGGCGTAGTAGTCAGCTTATCCTTAAGCAGTTGAAAGGCATTCTCGCACTGCTCAGTACAAATAAGCCTCTTGTCTTTCTGGGTCAATTGAGTAATCGTCTTGGCTATTCTTGAGAAACCTTCGATGAAACGACGGTAATAGCTCGCTAAACCCAAGAACCTGCGAATCTCAGACACATTCCTGGGATGCTCCCAGTTCGGAACAGCATCAACCTTACTGGGATCCACAGAAATGCCATCCGCTGAAATGACATGACCCAGAAATACAACACGATCCAACAAAAACTCGCACTTGGAGAATTTAGCATACAACTGTTGTTCTCTCAACCTCTGCAGGACATATCCCAAGTGCTCCTTGTGCTCCCTCGGAGTCTTCGAGTACACTAAGATGTCGTCAATGAAAACAATCACAAACTGGTCTATGAAGTCTCTAAAAACCTGGTTCATCAGATCGATAAAGACTGCAGGCACGTTGGTCAAACCAAACGGCATCACCAGAAACTCGAAATGTCCGTACCTTGTACAAAACACAGTCTTTGCAACATCTTGGTCTCTCACTCTCAGCTGATGGTACCCTGATCGCAGATCAATCTCGAGTACACCGCAGAACCTTGCAACTGATCGAACAAATCATCGATTCTCGGTAACGGGTACTTGTTCTTGAAAGTAGCTTTGTTCAACTGGCGGAAATCAATGCACATCCGCATTGAGCCTGTTAGAGTAGATGCCCAACTAGCCAACTTGTGGCGTGTGGGTTTTGTAGACTCTTGTACAAACAATCTTTATATATGATATTCACATTTTCTTATATGGCATTCTTTACTTTCATTATGTGTGTAATGATTTACAATTGTGTTGAGTAAGGCCTAGAATGCACTGAAGCGTATGTTAGATGTGATAGTGGGTATGACGGCTATCATGAAACACATCTAATAGTCGCTGTGTATTCTGAACATGTTCCTAGTCGATTGGGCCGTCAAAATGAGGATAAGGCCGCCCGAGTTCGAGACTAGTATCTGCGATGCGAAGTACCATGTTTCATTTGTAGGGAGCATTGTGATGTTCTGAGCATGCAGATAGGTAGTGACCTGGTGATCTATCGAACTACCCTCGTTCGGACTTTCCAAGTGGTTACCATTTGTCGAGTGGATAAGTCCGAGGTCTTGGTTGTACTAATTAGTCCTCACGACTCGAAACGTCATTGAGACTCTACATGATAGGCGTCTCACTTTGACCCGTTTTCCGACTCACTTGGGGTCATAAGGCGTCGGGATTGGGTGAGACCCCGATGCATGTAGGAGTCGATGCATCGTTGTCGAGGATTCACCGCTCGCAGACATGCGTGGATATCCTATGCTATCTGAGGGGATAATAGTGTATAAATCTCTGGCCAGAGTACTAGAAGTGTTTTAGGTAAATGTGTTTACCTAGTTACACTCGCGATGTCACTATTCTGATCTCCAAGATGTATGCATAGCTATCGGATCTATAGCGACTCTCGATTTACCAATGGTCGTTGATCTGATCGGGATATATGGATTGAAAGGACCGTACTGTACGCTAACCATGACCAACTGGTTTTTCCCACGGCTAGCTGTATCCCTGAACCATTGAGGGTCACACAAGTACTAGATTCGAGATTCCCGCACGAATACTCAGCTCAATGTGTTGAGCACGAGAAGAGGATTTTGGGAAGTGCGACTTCCTAAAAGTCAACAGGGGTCAAACCGGGGTTTCCGGCTGTTGAGGGGCAAAACGGTCTTTTTGCACTGGGGTTCTGAAAAATGGATTTTCAGATCATATTATTCAGTTTTGGAAACTGAGTCGATCGGTCCGATCTGATCGCTGATCGGAGTCAATGTGTTGAGCACGAGAAGAGGATTTTTGGGGAGTGCGACTTCCTAAAAGTCAACAGGGGTCAAACCGGGGTTTCCCGCTGTTGAGGGGCAAAACGGTCTTTTTGCACTGGGGTTCTGAAAAATGGATTTTCAGATCATATTATTCAGTTTTGGAAACTGAGTCGATCGGTCCGATCTGATCGGTGATCGGAGTTACGATGAAGTCTCGGTGGTGGAAATGAACTGAATGTTCATTGTTGGACCCGGGCCCGTTGGGCCGGTCCAAGTCCAACACTCTATTTAATTGTGATTAAGAGACTTGATCTTCATGCTTGTGGCATAACTCTCATAATACAACCCTAACCCTAAGCACCAAAATCGCCGCCTCCCTCTCTCGAACATGCCGCCGCCGCCGCCCACGCGCCGTCGCCGTCGCCGCCGCCGCCGATCGTCGCCGGAAATTTGTTTCCGGCCAGTTCGACGAGGAGAATCCGTTCATGCTGATCTCGTCAGCGCTTCTAGTGCAGCCTGACGAAGGAGTCTCGGATCTGGTCGTGGACCGGATTGGCGTAAACTACCGCAATCTACCGAGAAGAGCCGGGTTCTTGTAATTCCGGTTGGAGCCAGGCACAAGTGCCAGCAAGGTAATCGTTTTTGAACGCCCTATGTATGACGATATTTGTATTGTCTGATTTTCGTATTGATCGTCTCCCGGCCTTTTTCTATGTTCTTCCGCTGCCTCGCCGGGGGGCGGATCCGGATCCCCAACAGAGCCATCCTTCATCTTCACAAACAAATTGGGCGATCCCCACGGTGACATACTAGGTCGGATAAAACCTTTCTCCAGCAAATCATCTAACTGCACCTTGAGTTCTCTCAACTCCGCAGGCGCTAGACGATACGGGGCACGAGAAATCGGAGCTGTGCCAGGCACCAGCTCTATGCTGAAGTCTATCTCCCGCCTCGAAGGAAAACCAGGAATCTCCTCCGGAAACACATCGGGAAAATGCCACACACGGGAACGTCACTAAGCTGCACATGGGAAGAAGAAGACGCATCCAAAGCGTAAATCAAGAAGCCAGCATTCCCCAAGGACAACAAGCTGAACATTTCCATCGCTGAGACCAACGGGATCTTTGATCGTGAATCCTGGCCGTAGAAGTCTCACTTCTCGCCAGACATAGGCCTAAAGCGCACAATCCCATGGAAACTGTTCACGGAGGCCCTATACTTGGACAACACGTCCATCCCAACTATGCAATCGAAATCCCACAACATTAAACGAATCAAACTCGCCACCAACACATTCTCACCAAACCGCAACACGCCATCCAACAAAACCTCCCGGGAGAACAAGCTCACACCTCCAAGGGTAGAAACAGAAACAGCATCGCGCAAAGGGATGGTACACAGACCATGCTCAACAAAACACGAATCAGAAATAAAAGAATGCGATGCACCGGTGTCATACAACACACGTGCAGAAAAATAAAAAACAAGACAAGTACCTGCGATCACCCGACTCGGCGTCTCCTCGGCCTGGTCCCTAGTGATGGCGTTAACCTGAGCATGCTGGGGTCCAGAGAATAAAGGCTGAGACGACTGTCCGAATCACGACGGACCAGGCTGCTGAAACGGCCTAAACTGAGTCTCACCCAACTGGGGCTGCTGAAACTTAGGGGAACGACCACTAGGCTGACCTCTTAGACCCTGAAGCTGGGCCGCGGTCTACTGTGATCCAGCTGACGGACACACTCTAGCAAAATACCCGTACTGACCACAAAGGTTGCAGGAACCCTGCACACCAACACGCTGCGTAGAATGATGCTTTCCACCACAAAACTCAGCCCCAGATCCACTGCTACTCGAGTTGCCCGAACCAGAAGAGCCAGAACCCGACTTCTTCTTGAACTGCTGACCGCGGGGTCGAAACCTCTGACGGCCAGATTGTTGTGCCACCTGTGGCTGCTGCTGCTGCTGTGGCTGATGGACTGACTGGGAGGACTGAGAAGACTGCGCTCCCTGACCAGTGGGACGACCACCCTGAGCCACCTGCTGCCTACGAGCACGACGGCTACGCAAACCTTCCTCAATGTCGATGGCACTATCCACTGCCTCAGCATACGTCTTGGGCTTACTGGTAAGCACTGTCAGGCCTCGTGCTCATATCAGATATAAAACATACAAACACATGTGGAAGCTACTAAAAAGCGGGTAAAATTTTAGCTTTTGGCCTGACGGTTTAAAACAATATAATTTAAAATAAGGCGATACGCAAAATATATCCCAGTTATAAAAACAACCAAGCTCGGGCTTCCAGCCAACAACAAACAGTATAGCATAACAACAACAATAACATGCATCAGACTCCAAAAACAAAATACAACGACAAAGCGCAGGGCATCCCCTGGCTAACTGTACTGATACATATAAATATGCTATGCGCTACTAGGATACTCAACCACCTCCTGGGGCACCACCAACTGGGTTAAAACCACGACCAGCTGTAAAACCTGTATTCCCTGAAAACAACACAACAAGGAAAACAAACAAGCCCCAGAGGGACATGGGGTCAAACCCCAGTACGGAGAGAAACTGAAATAGCTAAAAGAAATGTATAAGATAAAATGCAGATGCTATGCATGAGACACCGGATAACAGCTGAAGGCTACAAACAAATAGGGAGCCAAGGGACTCAAACATAGCTCCAAAAGATCTGCAACGAATCAGTGTCCACGGGGTGTGTTCAAAGTGTGGTAATGATCCACTCGCCTTGACACAACACCCAAATACCAGATGCATCAAACAACTCAACCTGCCGTTGCCTCGCCCATGAACTGTGGTAGTTAACCACTCGGCGCATGGTGGCTAACAGATCCCAGCAGGGATATGAGAGTACGGTATCGCCTCTAGCCTTCGCATCCTGGTAAGAAAACAATAGCACAGTACACAAGGCACAAACGGCCGAGATACAATACAAGGGATCTGAAATGCAAGTGAATAAATGCGTGTATGCAAACAAACGAGAGAAGCTAGAATAACACAATGCAACAGCTACCAACACATCATTCATATCCACCGAAGCAATCCCAGTAATCTCACATTAAATCTCACGCCAATTCCAAGCTACATCAAGCTTGAATCCGTACCTCAATACTGCGCAAAAATTACCACAAAGATATCCCGATAAAACTGGTTAAAAACCTACTGAACAACGAAGCATAATTCTCAGGGATGCTAACAGAAGCTCACGGCTGGGATCCACGCTCAACCAACGCAATTACTACCAAACAACTTACTGGAAGCTTAAAACTAGGCTAGGAACAAGATCTCATCACAAAGTAACGAAGTTCTACCTGAACTACAAAACGCACGATCAACAGCAACTTCGCGTTCTTCAACTAGCAAACCACAGCTTTCAAAAGTGGCATAAAATGGAAGAGCTTCTTAAGAGGAGTCCAACGCTACCTCAAGCGTATCAAACAATGGCCGGAATCGATGGGAATTCGCTGGAGAAACTCACGGTGAACAGTACTAGGGTTCGAAGAACAGAGGTCGACAATCGGGATAATATTTCGCTAAGTATGGGATCTGTTGCTTGAAATAGAAGACCAAGTCTTCCTTAAATACACGTGTAAAAACTGGTGAAGAAATCCACCGACAAAACCAGCAGTTGTGCTACTGAAATCTCAACCAGCAGTCGCAACAACCAACAGCCGCTGAATTACTCAACACAAATCAAAACGGTGTCGCAGCGACTTAACTAAACGACGTCGCACAGCTTACGTCATCGTATCTGCCATCAGCTGGTCACCCAACACCAGCGACTGGTTTCCTCTCACAACGCAACACTCAAAACGCAGCGTTTCAACTAATCTAAACGGCGTCGCTTAACCATGTCAGCAAATCTGTTGAACTAACAAAAGCAACGGCTGATCGCTAGTAAGGGCAAACACACTAGCTGCTGATTTCTTAGCGCTAATCAAAACGACGTTGCATCCACTAATCCAAACGACATCGTTTAATGCTTGCTACAGGAACTTACTGCTAACAGATATTACCCAGCAGATACCTCACAAAACGTCGTCGTTTTGAAGTTCCCTAGCGCTCTCTGTTGAATCCACGTAAGCGTTGCTGCTGGCAGACTTTGCCAACGACTGGTTACTAACGCCAAAACGATGGCGTTTGATCTCTCGCATACAATTACATGATGCGACTGGTTTTCACCACCAACCAGCTGCTAGCTCACAAAACCAGCTTTCACCTCCAAAACTAAAAAATACAAAAACTTCCAGAATTGCTCTAAATGTGATTTCCGACCCGAAAATTCAAACCAAACTTACAAACAGAGATCTGAACCACCAGAAATATCTAAGAACCGATTAATTCAACAATTAATCTCTTATAAAAATTCAGGTCTCACATTCCTCCCCCACTAAAAAAGATTTCGTCCCCAAAATCAAACAACAATTCTGAAATACAACTCAACAACAGCAAGCCAAAACAGAAACACTCCTAACACAGGCCAAGAGTTCAAGATAACTGAGCAAACAATTAACAACAAATAGGGAAGAAATACAACCAAAAGCTACAACTGCTGGAAATTTAGCTCAACAACTACTCAAACAGATGCGGCCACTCGCGCTGCATCCTTTCCTCCAGCTCCCAAGTAGCCTCTTCCCTACCATGTTTTCTCCACTGCACCATCACCAACGGAATGGTTTTATTTCTCAGCTGTTTCTCTTTTGTGCCAATGATATGCAAAGGATATTCCTGATAGCTCAACGATTGATCTAGCTCAACCTCGTCAGTGCTAAGCACATGAGACGGATCTGGCTCATACTTCCTCAACATGGAAACATGAAAGACATCATGTAGAGAAGACAACTCGGGCGGCAACAACAGCCGATATGCTAAAGGGCCAATCCTCTCAACAATCTCATATGCTCCGATATAACGAGGGGCTAACTTTCCCTTGCGTACAAAGCGCATAACACTGCGAAACGGAGAAACTTTGAGAAAAACTTGATCACCAACCTGAAACTCGAGAGGTCGACGCCTCTTATTCGCATAAATGGCTTGGAGATCCTGGCAGCCTTCATCCGCCGTCGAACAAAGTCTGGGGCAGATAGCTGATTCTCCCCCACTCCTTCCCAACAAACTGGCGATCTGCACTTCCTGCCATACAAAGCCTCAAACGGCGCCATGCCAATCGTCACATGATAGTTGTTATTGTAGGAAAACTCAACCAAAGACAACACGTCTTGCCAGCTACCGCCGAAATCCAACACAATAGCTCGCAACATATACGTTGGATAGTTCGCTCAGATTGGCCATCTGTCTGGGGGTGATACGCTGTGCTCATAGCCAATCTGGTGCATAAAGCTGTTTGCAAACTCTTCTAAAACCTGGAAGTAAACCTTGGATCTCGGTCTGAAACAATCAAAACAGGCACACCGTGAAGTCTAACCACAAAATCAACGTACAGCTTCGCCATCTTCTTCAACGAGAAGGTCATACCGTAGGGAATGAAGTGCACAAACTTCGACAATCGGTCTACAACCACCCAAATAGCATCGCATCCTCTGCTGGTACGAGGCAGATGCGTCACAAAATCCATATCAATGTGCTCCCAATTCCATTGGGGCACTTCCAAACTCTGCAACAGACCACCAGGTCTCATCCTTTCGGCCTTAACCATCTGGCAATTCAAACAACAAGCAACGAAACCAGCAACTTCACTCTTCAGGCCAGCCCACCAGAAGTGCGGCTTCAACGCATGGTACATCTTCCGTGCACCAGGATGAACACTATGTCTGCTACAGTGCGCCTCCCGAAGGATCTCCTCCTTCAAATCAATGAGGTTAGGCACAACCAACCTGCCACGGTGTTGGCAACAATGGCGGATCCGGATCCCGTTTCCCTGGGGCGCAACGGAGTTTAAAAATTTTGCCCCGAGATACGTTCAATACATTGAAATCAATCAATAAACCATTCATAGGGCGTTTATCGATTGTTACCTTGCTGGCGTATAGGCGCCTGGCTCCGACCAGTTTCACAGGGAAACCGGCACTTCAATAGGTAGGCGGCGGTAGATCGTCTAATCAGGTCCACGACCGGAAGCCCGATTCCTCCATCAATCTGCACTAGAAGATCTGACGGATTTTGGCACAATCGGATTCTCCTCGTCGCGCTGATCAAAACAAGTCCGACCACATAAAAATCAAGCGACGGCGGAGGCAGCCGGCTGGCGGCGGCGTTGGGCGGTCGGCGGTGAGGTCGAGGAGGAGAGGGGCGGCCGAAATTATGGAGGCTAGGGTTTGTAGGTTGTAGTGTTATGATGTGTAGCCGTAGGTCTAGCATAAGTAGACCAATGATAGGCTTCCACCAGTCCAATGGGCCTGGGGCGGGCCCAGGTCCATGTGAACATTCGTTTCAACCGTACCACCGTGGCTTCATCATAATTTCGATCGACGATCAGATCGGACCGATCGACTCAGTTTCCAAAACTTAATATTAAAACAATTTTTCAGACCACCTAGTCCAAAATTACATTTTAGCCCCTCAACTTTGGGAAATCGCAATTTTACCCATGTTGACTTTTAGGAAGTCGCACTCCCCAAATTCCTTCTCCTATGCTCAACACTTTGAGCTCAGTTTCCGTGCGGGAATCATGAATCCAGTACTTGTGTGACCCTCAATGGTTCAGGGATACAGCTAGCCGTGGGCCCACAACCATTGTGACTCCGAAATCACAATTTCGGACTTGCCCATCGGATCATGGTAAAGCGTCTAGCAACATCGCCCCATGATCCCCTAGGTATCACTGATAGTGCCTACAAGAACAAGTTGGTCGTGGTTAGCGTACAGTACGGTCCTTTCAACACATATATCCCGATCAGATCAAAGACCATTGGTAAATCGAGAGTCGCTAAAGATCCGATAGATATGCATACATCTTGGAGATCAAATAGTGACAGCGTGAGTGTTACTAGGTAAAACCCATTTACCTAAAACACATCCAGTACTCTGGCCAGAGATTTATCACACTATTGTCTCCTCAGATAACATAGGATATCCACGCAACGAATCATCGACTCCTACATGCATCGGGACCTCACCCAATCCCTCCGCCTAATGACCCCAAGTGAGTCGGCAAACGGGTCAAAGTGAGGCGCCTATCATGTAGAGTCTCAATGACGTTTTGAGTAGTGAGGACTAATCAGTACAACCAAGACCTCGGACTTATCCACTCGACAAATGGTAACCACTTGGAAACTCCGAACGAGGGTAGTTGGATAGATCACCAGGTCACTATCCATCTGCATGCTCAGAACATCACAATGTTCGCTACCAATGAAACATGGTACTTCACATCGCAGATGCTAGTCTCAAGCTCGGGCGGCCTTATCCTCATTTTGACGGCCCAATCGACTAGGAACAAATTCAGAATACACAATGACTATTAGATGTGTTTCATGATAGCCATCATATCCACTATCACATCTAACATACACTATGGTGCATTCTAGGTCTTTATCCAACACAATTGTTAACATCATAATCATAATGAAGATAAAGAATGCCATAAATAGATGCGAATTTTATAAATAAAGATTGTCATGTACAAGAGTCAATGAAACCCACACTCCACAAGTTGGCTATTTAGGCATCTACTCTAACAATCTCCCACTTGCCCTATAGCCAACTACTCATCAAACGCAGTCCCATTGTTTCGCGATGTTTTTAAACAAGGGTCCTTGCAAGGGCTTCGTAAGTGGATCAGCAATGTTGTCCGTAGAGGCGACTCTCTCAACTGCTATGTCACCTCTAGTCACAATATCCCGGATTATGTGGTATTTCCTCAGTATATGTTTGGATCTTTGGTGAGTCCTAGGCTCCTTTGCTTGCACAATGGCACCCGTGTTGTCGCAGTACACCGGGACTGGACCAACTCCATCAGGGATGATTCCCAACTCTTGGACGTAATTCCTTATCCAAACCGCCTCCTTAGCAGCAGCTGATGCTGCGATGTACTCAGCCTCAGTGTTTGAATCCGCGATGGTGTCTTGCTTGGAACTCTTCCAAGAGACAGCACCACCATTGAACATGAATACAAATCCAGAGGTAGACTTCGAATCATCCACGTCACATTGGAAGCTAGAATCAGTGTAACCTTCCAATTTCAGTTCACCACCTCCATAGACCATGAACATATTCTTAGTCCTTCGCAAGTACTTAAGAATATCTTTCACAGCCTTCCAATGCATTTGGCCGGGGTTGGCCTGGTAGCGGCTCGTGACACTCAGAGCATATGCGACATCCGGTCTAGTTGAGATCATGCCATACATAATGCTACCTATTGCCGAGGCATATGGCACACGTGTCATACTCTCTATCTCCTCATCAGTCTTCGGACACATAGACTTAGATAGAGTGACCCCGTGGCTCATAGGTAGGTGTCCTCTCTTGGACTCTTCCATAGAGAACCTCTTTGTATGGTATCAATGTAGGTGGCTTGGGTGAGTCCGAGCATCCGTTTTGATCTATCCCGATAGATCTGTATTCCAAGAATATAGGATGCTTCACCCATGTCCTTCATCGAGAATCTACTAGACAACCATACTTTAGTTGACTGCAGCATTCCTACATCATCCCAATGAGTAGAATGTCATCAACATAAAGTACAAGGAATGTCACAGCGCTTTTAACTACCTTCTTATATACACATGGCTCCTCGGGATTCTTGATGAAACCAAATTCCTTAATTGTTTCATCGAATCTCAGGTTCCAACTCCTCGATTCTTGTTTGAGACCGTAGATCGATCTCTGAAGTTTGCATACCTTATGCTCACTTCTACAGATGTGAAACCCTCAGGCTGCGTCATATAGATCTCTTCCTTAATGTGTCCATTAAGGAACGCAGTTTTCACATCCATTTGCCATATCTCATAGTCTTACCATGCGGCTATGGCAAGTAAGATTCTAATTGACTTGAACATTGCGACTGGTGAGAAGGTTTCATCATAGTCAACAACTTGCCTTTGAGTGTAACCTTTTGCGACCAGTCGTGCCTTGTAGGTCAATACCTTACCATCAGGCCCAAGTTTCCTCTTGTATATCCATTTACACCCAATAGGAAAAATTCCTTCGGGAGGATTGACAAGAGTCCAAACTTGGTTCGCATGCATTGAGTCAATCTCAGACTGCATTGCTTCAAGCCACAAATTAGAATCAACATCGGAAATTGCCTCCTTGAAAGTTCTTGGATCACATCCAATAACATGTTCACTTTGATCATCTTCAATAAGGAAACCATAACTTTCAGGAGCCCTAGGAACCCTTTCGGATCTCCTAGGTGCGACCATTTCTGGTACTGGCTCTTGAGGTGCGGGAGACTCACTTGGTAATTCAGTTGGTTCTCGAACTTCTTCGAGCTCTACTATCTTGCCCTTTCTATCGAGTATAAATTCCCTTTCCATAAAGGTGGCATTTCTAGAAAAAAACACTTTTGTCTCGTTGGGATAGTAGAAGTAGTATCCAATAGAATTCTTTCGATACCCAATGAAGTAGCATAAGATGGATCTAGTATCCAGCTTATCTCCCACTGTCTGCTTCACGTAAGCAGGACATCCCCAAATTCTCATGTATGAGTATTTGGGTGGTTTGCCCATCCATATCTCATATGGAGTCTTATCCACTTCCTTGGTGTGGACATTGTTCTACAAAAATACCGCTGTTTCGAGCGCATAGCCCCAAAACGAGGTAGGGAGCTCAGTGAAGCTCATCATAGATCGAACCATGTCCATCAGGGTTCGATTACGATGCTCCGCCACACCATTGAGCTGTGGTGTGTCCGGAGGGGTCCACTGCGAGAGAATCCCATTCTCTTTAAGATAGTCTTGAAATTCAGCACTCAAGTATTCACCACCTCGATCGGATCGAAGTGCTTTAATACTTTTGCCTAATTGATTTTCTACATCAGCCTTGAATTATTTGAACCTTTCAAAGGATTAAGACTTGTGCTTCATTAAGTACAAGTACCCATACCTAGAGTAATCATCGGTAAAGGTGATGAAGTATGTGTGACCGTACTTAGTACCAATGCTAAGTGGACCACACACATCAGTATGGATCAAATCCAATAGGCCTTGAGCACGTTCAGGCTTGCCCTTGAAGGGTTGTTTAGTCATCTTTACCTTGAGACAGGATTCACAAGTCGGTAGGGAGTTAATTTATGACAAATCAAACATGTCATTCCTAACTAACTTGTTCATCTTTCTTAGAGAAATATGACCTAGCCTAGCGTGCCAAAGTTGTGCTGGGTTTAAGCTATCATATTTCCTTTTAATTTTTGTCGTATGTGTTTCGACATCGCGAGTTGGAACTTGTTTCAATTTTAAGGTGTACAAATCGTTTTCGCGTTCCCCAATTCCAATTAAACAATCATTCTTGTATATATTGCAAATCGAATGAGAAAAAACACAAGAATATCCATCACTATCAAGCATAGAAACAGAAATGATGTTCTTAATTAATTCGGGAACAAATAAAACGTTTCGCAATAACAACTTAAAATCTGAAGACAGAAATAAATAAACATCTTCTATAGCTACTGCAGCAACTCTTGCTCCATTGCTCAGCCTCAAGTGGGTCTCACCCTCTCTAAGACGTCGGCTTCTTGTCATCACCTGCAAATCATTGCAGATATGAGATCCACATCCGGTATAAAGTACCCAAGAAGTCGAATTAAGAGCCATATTTATTTTGATATAGAACATACCTTTTGCAGTTCGCAACTGCTCGAGGTACTCCTTGCAGTTCCTCCTCCAATGCCCAGGCTTGTGGCAGTGGTGGCAAACATCCTCAGTCTTGTTTGGCTTCGAAGCCTTTGCCTTGGGCTTCTTAGTGGGCTTTTCCTTCTTCGCAGGGGCAGAACGCTTCTTTCCCTTGCGTTTGGGCCCCTTCTTCGCTGAGGAAGAAGAGCCCATAAGAAGGACGGGCTTGTCCTTCTTTATGGTCCCCTCGAACACGACCAGCATGTTAACCACCTCTTCGAGGGTGGCTGCCAGCTTGTTCATGTTGAAGTTGACCAGAAAGGGGTCCGAATACAGCGGGTAGTGAGAGGAGAAGCACATCCACAGACAGCTCATGTGGAAGTGTGATATCAAGGCCCGCCAGCTTTTCAACGAGCCTAATCATACGAACCCCATGCTCGCGGACCGAAGACCCATCACGCATGCGGCTCGTCATAAGCTCCTTGACAGCGGTGAACCTCTCATGTCGAGAGTTCTCCCCATACAGTTCCTTGAGATGAAAGAGTATGTCAGCAGCATACTTCGTCTTCTCAAAGCGTCGTTGCATTTCGTTGGACATCGATGCCATCACATAGCATCGAGTCTTAAGCTCGTCGTCCCACCATTGTTTAAGCATAATCGGCTCCTCAGGGCTGATATCGGCAGGGGCTTCCTTCGGAGGGCTCTTCTCTATCGTATAGAGAAGTTTCTCCGAAGCCAACACAATGTTGAGGTTTCGAAGCCAGTCTTGGTAGTTCAGACCGGTGAAATTGTTGCTATCCATTATAGCAGCGAGTGGGTTTTTGATCGAAGACATTATAAAGCAGTTTATACTGAAAATAAAAACAGACATGCATTACTAACTATATTTAAAAAAGCTAAGACATAAAACATGGTCATTTAGTTTTATGAATTACCCTCCCACTATTTTAACGATTTCACCACCCTCCAATGAAATCGGGAAAGCAAGTTTCCTTAGTGGGTACACAGAGTCCAATCGAGCGATCATGGTCCCAAATAATATCTGCCAACCATGACCCCCCAAAAGGTAGAGCCCAATTGCAACCGGTGCAACCTCCATGTATTTACCTCACGTCCAGTAAGGGCTCAATAATATGACGCCGATTACTATCACGTGTCAAGATGACCCATCAATGTTGATTCGTGAAGGACGGTCCACTTAACGTCCCCAATAATATGAGCCAACGTTAAAGGGAGTTCCAATCGACTCACAACGAGTGTCAATGACGTGTACAGCTTTCCGGCATACACAACCCCCTCAATAATATGAGTCGGGCCATGTATGCGGGTAGCATCGGCGTACACCCATTGTTGATGGAAGGTAGGGATAATTTAAACAGATTTAAATTCCCTTAGTTTTTCGAATAAACCTTTAATCTTGATATTAGTTTTAAATCGTATTTAAAACGAGAGATTTTATTTTTGAAAATTTGGTCTCATCAATATTTTAAATCATGATTTAAAACATGTGGATTCAACATATATCGAATATATAAATAAACTTTGGGATGATCGATCGCGAGAGCTATGTGGTCCGTGGTTGCCAATCACGGACCTGGGTCCAGTTCTAGGTGAAATGCAATATGCAATGCAATCCTATTACAATTGCTTCCGGTTTTACAGATCTTAGGTCTTCAATATCTTTGATCGTCATCTCCACCGTCTTCAAATTGTCCTCCCACTAAATCTAGTAATTTACATTTAAATTGGCATGACAAATTGGGATACAAATTTGTAGGGGTGGGAACGGGCCACAAACAGACCCACTTTAATCGATATCAACAATATATATACAACCAAAATCGCAAAACCTATAGCATACACCTAACACATTGGGCACGGCTCTCGATCATCCCAAACATGCAATTAATCTAATTAATTCACATAAATAAAATAATCAAATCATATTTGATAATTTCCTACAAAATCATATTTTAATTACAAAATCGCATTTTATAAATAAAATTGCATTTTGTCGATAAAATCAAATTATAATCAACAAAATCATATTTTAATTATAAAATCATATTTCATAACTAAAATCACATTTTGTAATTTTAATTGCATCATATTGGGCTTAAATCAATTTTTGGCCCAAAATATCAAAAATTTCAAAATCAATTTTGGTCCGACCAAAATCGGCCCAATATCGAATATTGGCCCGAAAACTTCATGGGCTGCCCGGGACAGGCACGAACGAAACCTAGAAGAAAAATAACGTCGCATCGCTGCCGGAGATTCATCGGACGACGGCGGCCGCCGCCAACATCGCGTGCGGCGCATGGCCGCACGCCGCCGCGCCAAGCGCGGCATCTCCAGCAACGCCGTGCGCCAAGCATGGCGCACAGATTGCGCACCACCGCGCAACGATTTGCACGCGGCTGCTGGCCACCAAAAACTTCATGGGCTGCCCGGGACAGGCACGAACGAAACCTAGAAGAAAAATAACGTCGCATCGCTGCCGGAGATTCATCGGACGACGGCGGCCGCCGCCAACATCGCGTGCGGCGCATGGCCGCACGCCGCCGCGCCAAGCGCGGCATCTCCAGCAACGCCGTGCGCCAAGCATGGCGCACAGATTGCGCACCACCGCGCAACGATTTGCACGCGGCTGCTGGCCACGGCCGCCCACCATGCGCGGCCAGCGAGCAAGGCACATGCCATAAAAAAATTTTTTTTTTCATTTTGATTTTAAAATTCGAGATCTATGCAATTCAGGCAGTATATGTATTGAAGGATCCGAGCCTGAGATCTGATACCACTGTTGGAGACAATGGCGGATCCGGATTCCGGTTCCCGGGGGCGCAGCGAAAGTTTAAAAATTTTGCCCCGAGATACGTTCAATACATTGAAATCAACAATAAACCATTCATAGTGTGTTTATCGATTGTTACCTTGCGGGCGTCTAGGCGCCTGGCTCCGACCAGTTTCACAGGGAAACCGGCACTTCAATAGGTAGGCGGCGATAGATCGTCTAATCAGGTCCACGATCAGAAGCACGATTCCTCCGTCAATCTGCACTAGAAGATCTGACGGATTTTGGCACGATCGGATTCTCCTCGTCGCGCTGATCGAAACAAGTCCGACCACACGAAAATCGGGCGACGGCCGGCGGGCGGCGACGTTGGGCGGTCGGCGGCGAGGTGGAGGAGGAGAGGGGCGGCCGAAATTATGGAGGCTAGGGTTTTTTTGTTGTAGTGTTATGATGTGTAGCCCTAGGTCTAGCATAAGTAGACCAATGATGGGCTTCCACTAGTCCAATGGGCCTGGGGCGGGCCCAGGTCCATGTGAACATTCGTTTCAACCGTACCATCGTGGCTTCATCATAATTCCGATCAACGATCAGATCAGAACGATCGACTCAGTTTCCAAAACTGAATATTATGATGCGAAAACAATTTTTCAGACCACCTAGTCCAAAATTACATTTTAGCCCCTCAAATTTGGGAAATCGCAATTTTACCCATGTTGACTTTTAGGAAGTCGCACTCCCCAAATTCCTTCTCCTATACTCAACACATTGAGCTCAGTTTCCGTGCGGGAATCATGAATCCAGTACTTGTGTGACCCTCAATGGTTCAGGAATACAGCTAGCCGTGGGCCCACACCATTGTGACTTCGAAATCACAATTTCGGACTTGCCCATCGGATCATGGTAAAGCGCCTAGCAACATCGCCCCAT
>KV001781.1:1344-26620 GCA_001598015.1 Dorcoceras hygrometricum | reverse complement strand
ATGCATACATCTTGGAGATCAAATAGTGACATCGCGTGTGTTACTAGGTAAACCCATTTACCTAAAACACATCTAGTACTCTTGGCCAGAGATTTATACACTATTATCCCCTTAGATAGCATAGGATATCCACGCATGAGAGCGAGCGGTGAATCCTCGACAACGAAGCATCGACTCCTACATGCATCGGGACCTCACCCAATCCCGCCGCCTAACGACCCGAAGTGAGTCGGCAAACGGGTCAAAGTGAGGCGCCTATCATGTAGAGTCTCAATGACGTTTCGAGTAGTGAGGACTAATCAGTACAACCAAGACCTCGGACTTATCCACTCGACAAATGGTAACCACTAGGAAAGTCCGAACGAGGGTAGTTGGATAGATCACCAGGTCACTATCCATCTGCATGCTCAGAACATCACAATGTTCCCTACCAATGAAACATGGTACTTCACATCGCAGATGCTAGCCTTAAGCTCGGGTGGTCTTATCCTAATTTTGACGGCCCAATTGACTAGGAACGAATTCAGAATACACAGTGACTATTAGATGTGTTTCATGATAGCCATCATATCCACTATCACATCTAACATACACTATGGTGCATTCTAGGTCTTTATCCAACGCAATTGTTAACATCATAATCATAATGAAGATAAAGAATGCCATAAATAGATGCGAATTTCATAAATAAAGATTGTCATGTACAAGAGTCAATAAAACCCACACTCCAGAAGTTGGCTAGTTGGACATCTACTCTAACACACGGAACCTCAAACAACCATCGGAAGAGACAGAATAGTCCTCAAGTTCGCCAGCCCTGACCTTTAACTTCAACTCGTGGATGGAAGGATCAGTCCTTTGAGCTGCTCGAATAGTCGAAACAATCTGTGGTTCCACTTGAAAAGACGAAACCACCACAAAATCATCAGCCGGGTAGAATCTCCAACCAGTAGTGTTAAGATGCTCCTGATACTTAGAGATGTACAACGACGCAAGCATCTCACTAGCCTTTCTGTTCAAAGCATCAGCCAATACGTTCGACTTCCTAGGCTGGTACTTGATCTCACAATAAAAGTCCTTTAGCAGCTCCATCCACAGACGTTGTCTCATGTTCAAGTCAGGCTATGAAAATAGATACTGCAAACTCTTGTGGTCCGAGTACACCACAAACTGCTCGCCATACAGGTAGTGACGCCAGATCTTCAATGCAAAGACAACGGCCGCTAGCTCCAAATCATGGACTGGATAACGAGTCTCGTGCGGTTTCAACTGCCGCGAGGCATACGCAATGACTCGACCATTCTGCATCAACACACAACCCAATCCATTGAGCGAAGCGTCAGAACAAACAACGAAACCACCTGAACCAGACGGCAGAGCTAACACAGGCGTAGTTGTCATCTTCTCCTTAAGCAGTTGAAAAGCATTCTCGCACTGCTTAGACCACACAAACCTCTTGTCCTTCAAGGTCAATTGAGTCATCGGCTTTGCTATACTAGAGAATCCCTCGATGAAACGACGATAATAGCCATCCAGACCCAAGAAACTGCGAATCTCAGAAATATTTCTGGGATGATCCCAGTTTAGAACAACATCAACCTTACTGGGATCCACAGAAATCCCCTCGGCTGAAATGACATGACCCAAAAATACAACGCGATCCAACCAAAACTCGAACTTGGAGAATTTAGCATACAACTGCTGTTCTCTCAACCTCTGAAGGACAATTCCCAAGTGCTCCTTGTGCTCCCTCGGAGTCTTAGAATAAACCAAGATTTCGTCAATGAAAACAATCACAAACTGTTCTATGAACTCTCTGAAAACCCGGTTCATCAGATCCATAAAGACTGCAGGCACGTTGGTCAACCCAAAAGGCATCACCAAAAACTCAAAGTGTCCGTACCTCGTACGAAAAGCAGTCTTCGCGACATCTTGATCCCTCACTCTCAGCTGATGGTACCCTGAACGAAGATCAATCTTCGAGTACACCGCAGAACCTTGAAATTGATCAAACAGATCATCGATCATGGGTAGCGGGTACTTGTTCTTGACCGTCGCTTTGTTCAATTGGCGAAAATCAATGCACATCCGCATTGAGCCATCCTTCTTCTTCACAAACAATATTGGCGCTCCCCACGGTGACATACTAGGTCGGATAAAACCTTTCTCCAGCAGATCGTCCAACTGCACCTTGAGTCTCTCAACTCCACAGGCGCCAGACGATACGGGGCACGAGAAATCGGAGCTGTGCCAGGAACCAGCTCTATGCTGAAGTCAATCACCCGTCTTGGAGGAAAACCAGGAATCTCCTCCGGAAACACGTCAAGAAAGTGTCGCACCACGGGAACGTCGCTGAGCTGAACACTAGAAGAAGAAGACGCATCCAAAGCTTAGATTAGGAAACCAGCATTCCCCAAGGACAAACAAGCTGAACATCTCCATAGCTGAGACCAACGGGATCTTCGATCGAGAATCCTGGCCGTAGAAGTCCCACTTCTCGCCAGACAAAGGCCTAAAGCGCACAATCCCATGGAAACAATCCACAGAGGCCCTATACTTGGACAACACGTCCATCCCAAAAATGCAATCGAAATCCCACAACATCAAACGGATCAAACTCGCCACCAACACATGCTCACCAAACCGCAACACGCCATCTAACAAAACCTCCTGGGAGAACAAGCTCACACCGCCAGGGGTAGATAGGGAAACAGCATCGCACAACGAAATGGTACACAGACCATGCTCAACAACAAACGAATCAGAAACAAAAGAATACGATGCACCGGTGTCAAAAAACACACGCGTAGGAAAATCAAAAATAAGGCAAGTACTTGCGATCACCCTTCTCGGCGTCTCCTCGGCCTGCTCCCTAGTGATGGCGTTAACCTGAGCATGCTGGGGTCCAGAGAAGAATGGCTGAGACGACTGCCCAAAACGCGAAGGTCCAGGCTGCTGAAATGGCCTAAACTGAGTCTCACCCAATCGGGGCTGCTGAAACTGAGGGGAACGACCCCTAGGCTGACCTCCACGACCCTGAGGCTGGGCCACGATCTACTGTGATCCAGCTGACGGACACACTCTAGCAAAATGCCCGTACTGACCACATAGGTTGCAGGATCCCTGCACACCAACACACTGGGTAGAAGGATGCTTTCCACCGCAAAAACCCCAAAACTCAGCCCGAGAACCGCTGATACTCGAGCTGCCTGAACCAGAAGAGCCAGAACCCGACTTCTTCTTGAACTGCTGACCACGAGGTCAAAACCTCTGACGGACATACTGCTGTGCCACCTGCGGCTGCTGCTGCTGCTGGGGCTGATGGGCTGACTGGGAAGACTACGAAGACTGTGCTCCCTGCCCAGGGGAACGACCACCCTGAGCCATCTGCTGCCTGCGAGCACGACGACTCCGCAAACCCTCCTCAATATCGATGGCACTATACACCGCCTCAGCATACGACTTGGGTTTGCCGGTCAGCACCATCTGGTAAAGTTCCTCATTCAAACCCTCAAGAAATCGAGTCCGCTTGGCCCTCTCCCGGCGAGAAACATGAGGAACGTAAGCCAACAAAGAAGAAAACTGACGAGCATACTCCCTCACAGTCATGGAGCCCTGCTCCAAACGATTGAACTCCCGCTCACGGGCGTTCACATAAGACTCGGGTACATACTCCTGCCGAAAGGTGGTACAGAAACTATCCCAAGAGATCCCAACTCCAGTCTCCAACAAAGTACTCGAAGCGCCTCGCCACCAACGCTCTGCAGCCTTCCTAAGCAAGAGAGTCACTAGGCTCAACCGAAGATCATCATCATACTGAACCCGATCCAAAAGAGCGATAATATTCCGGAGCCACGAATCCGCATCCTCACTGGACTCGTCACCATTAAAGACTGGAGGGTTCATCCTCTGAAACCATGCTATCACGACATCCATCCTCTCCACTGGAGGTGCCGCAATCTCATCTTCCTCCTCGTTGCTAACACGAGTATGACTACGAGCACTACGCCTATCCTTATTCTGTCCTGCTGATTCCGCAAACTGCCCCCTACCTCTACCACGGCGTCTGGGCGACATCTACAAAAACACACAACAAGATCAAGCAAAACATAACAGATACAGCATAGATAGCATATAACACAGAAATATGCAGCACGTAGTCACATAGCCAAGCACATGCAACACACGACACTGTGCCTAGGCTCAAGTGTGATCAAATAAATTGAGCTTATCCCAGCTTAAGCTCTGATACCAAAAATGTCAGGCCTCGTGCTCATATCAGAGATAAAACATACAAAACACATGCGGAAGCTACTAAAAAGCGGGTAAAATTTTCGCTTTTGGCCAGACGGTTTAAAACAATATAATTTAAAATAAGGCGATACGCAAAATATATCCCAGTTATAAAACAACCAAGCTCGGGCTAACAGCCAACAACAAACAGTATAGCATAACAACAACAATAACATGCATTAGACTCCAACAACAAAATACAACGACAAAGGGCAGGGCATCCCCTGGCTAACTGTACTGATACATATAAATATGTTATGCGCTACTGGGATACTCAACCACCTCCTGGGGCACCACCAGCTGGGTTAAAACCACGACCAGCTGTAAAACCTGGATTCCCTGAAAACAACACAACAAGGAAAACAAACAACCCAGAGGGACATGGGGTCAAAGCACAGTACGGAGAGCAACTGAAATAGCTAAAAGAAATGTATAAGATAAAATGCAGATGCTATTCATGAGACACCGGATAACAGCTGAAGGCTACAACCAAACAGGGAGCCAAGGGACTCAAACATAGCTCCAAAAGATCTGCAACGAATCAGTGGCCATGGGGTGTGTTCAAAGTGTGGTAATGAGCCACTCGCCTTGACACAACACCCAAATACCAGATGCATCAAACAACTCAACCTGCCATTGCCTCGCCCATGAACTGTGGTAGTTAACCACTCGGTGCATGGTGGCTAACAGATCCCAGCAGGGAGATGAGAGTGCGGTATCGCCGCTCGCCCTCACATCCTGGTAAGAAAACAATAGCACAATACACAAGGCACAAACGGCCGAGATACAATACAAGGGATCTGAAATGCAAGTGAATAAATGTGTGTATGAACGAGAGCAGCTAGCATAACACAATGCAACATCTACCAACACAGCATTCATATCCACCAAAACAATCCCAGCAATCTCACATTAAATCTCATGCCAATTCCAAGCTAAATCAAGCTCGAAAAATCCGTACCTCAATACTGCGCAACAATTACCACAACGAGATCCCGAGAAAACTGGTTAAAAACCTACTGAACAACGAATCATAATTCTCAGGGATGCTAACAGAAGCTCACGGCTGGGAGCCACGCTCAACCAACACAATTACTACCAAAAAAACTTACTGGAAGCTTAAAACTAGGCTAGGAACAAGATCTCATCACAAAGGAACGAAGTTCTACCTACACTACAAAACGCATGATCAGCAGCGACTTCGCGTTCCTCAACTACCCAACCACAGCTTCCAAAAGTGGCATAAAATGGAAGAGCTTCTCAAGAGTAGTCCAACGTTACCTCAGGCGTATCAAACAATGGCCGGAGTCGACGGGAATTCGCCGGAGAAACTCAAGGTGAACAGTACTAGGGTTCGAAGAACAGAGGTCGACAATCGGGATAATATTTCGCTAAGTAGGGGATCTGTTGCTTGAAATAGAAGACCAAGTCTTCATTAAATACACGTGTAAAAGATGGTGAAGAAATCCACCGACAAAACCAGCAGTTGCGCTACTGAAATCTCAAGCAGCAGTCGCAACAACCAACAACTGCTGAATTCCTCAACACAAATCAAAACGATGTCGCAGCGACTTAACAAAACGACGTCGCACAGTTTACGTCATCGTATCTTCCATCAGCTGGTCACCCAACACCAGCGACTGGTTTCCTCTCACAACGCAACACTCAAAACGCAGCGTTTCAACTAATCTAAACGGTGTCGCTTAACCACGTCAGCAAATCTGTTGAACTAACACAAGAAACGGCTGATCGCTACTAAGGGCAAACACACTAGCTACTGATTTCTTAGCGCTAACCAAAACAACGTCGCATCCACAAATCCTAACGACACCGTTTAATTCTCGCAACAGGAACTTACTTCTAACAGATATTACCCAGCAGATACCTCACAAAACGTCGCCGTTTTGAAGTTCCCTCGCGTTCTCTGCTGAATCCACGTAAGCGTTGCTGCTGGCAGACTCTGCCAACAACTGGTTAAACGCCAAAACGACGGCGTTTTATCTCTCGCATACAATTACACGATGCGACTGGATTTCACCACCAACCAGCTGCTAGCTCACAAAACCAGCTTTCACCTCCAAAACTAAAAAATACAAAAACTTCCAGAATTGCTCTATATGTGATTTCCGACCAGAAATGCAAACCAAACTTACAAACAGAGATCTGAACCACCAGAAATCTCTAAGAACCGATTAATTCAACAATTAATCTGTTATACCGATTCAGGTCTCACATTCCTCCCCCACTAAAAAGGATTTCGTCCCCGAAATCAAACAACAGTTCTGAAATACAACTCAACAACAGCAAGCCAAAATTGAAACTCGCCTAACACAGGCCAAGAGTTCAAGATAACTGAGCAAACAATTAACAACAACTAGGGAAGAAATACAACCAAAAGCTACAACTGCTGGAAATTTAGCTCAACAGCTACTCAAACAGATGCGGCCACTCGCGCTGCATCCTTTCCTCCAGCTCCCAAGTAGCCTCTTCCCTGCCATGTTTGCTCCACTGCACCATCACCAACGGAATGGTTTTATTTCTCAGCTGTTTCTCTTTTCTGCCAATGATCTGCAAAGGATATTCCTGATAGCTCAACGATTGATCTAGCTCAACCTCGTCAGTCCTAAGCACATGAGACGGATCTGGCTCATACTTCCTCAACATGGATAAGAGCCCAGATCTCATCATAAATATCTTTTCATTTGATTTATGGCTTAGAAGCTCTACTTAGGTTCGTGTTGCACTTTGATCAAAATGACTGCCGATATCAGTTTCAGCATATAGCTCATATGAAAGGGCAGCCGACATCTGGACGACCACTCACCCTTCTCCTTGTGACCGTCTGTTATCTATGCCATAAACCTTAAAATAACTTTTGTTCCTTTAACATCCTTTCTTTCTTTGAAATCTCTTTAAACATCATCGGGTTCCATCATTTAAAACCCTCGCTTCCCATTTTTAAAACTTACTGAGTATCGAATTCGACTGCTGGGGACTTACGGCTAAAATGGAATCAGTCGTACTAAAGTGAAACAATACATTGAAACAAACCAGATCTTCATTCACGTTTATTGTAAAACAGCTGCGTGAGAATGCTTAAAACAGACGTAGTAAATGAAACGATGTCGTTGAAGTAGAAAACAGACATGATGTGTCAGGCCTCGTGCTCATATCAGAGATAAAACATACAAACACATGCGGAAGCTATTAAAAAGCGGGTAAAATTTTCGCTTTTCTCCTGACTGTTAAAAACAATATAATTTTTAACAGTGCGATACTCAAAATAGATATCCAAGTTTACAAATGAAACTAACAAGGCAACAAGTGGCTACACACCATTTCAATACAGTACAGCATACAAGCACAAGTATCACACTCCAACCACTAGCTAAAACAAAGAAGCACAGGGCATCCCATGGCTAACAATACTGATACATAAGTATATGCTATACGCTATTTGGATACTCTAACCAACTCCTGGGGCACCGCCAGCTGGGTTAAAACCACGACTAACTGTAAAACCTGGATTCCCTGAAAACAACACAAACAAGGAAAACGACCAAGCCTCAGAGGGACATGGGGTCAAACCACAGTACGGAGAGCAACTGAAATAGCTAAAGGAAATGCATAAGATAAAATGCAGATGCTATGCATGAGACATCGGATAACAACTGAAGGCTTCAACCAACAAGGGAGCCAAGGAACTCAAACATAGCTCCACAAGATCAGCAACGAATTAGTGGCCACGGGGTGTGTTCAAAGTGTGGTAATGAGCCACTCTCCTTGACACTACACCCAAATACCAGATGCAACAAACAACTCAACCTGTCGTTGCCTCGCCCATGAACTGTGGTAGTTAACCACTCGGCGCATGGTGGCTATTGCCGCTCCCCCTCCCATCCTGGTAAGAAACAACAGCAAAATAACGTGATACAAAGCAATGACTGCAACAGAGATATGAATGCAATATGGGAAATGCGTGTATGCATAAACATAGCAGCTAACATCAACAACAATCACATATGCACACAGCAACATCCACGACAATGCACCAGCAGCCATCTAACATTAAATCTCATGCCAATTCCCAGCTACATCAAGCTCAAATCCGTACCTTAAATTCCTGAGATACAACTAGAAAGAAGATTGCTTCAACGAATAGTCCGAGCGACACACAGATCTGTCACCTGCTAGCCAATACAAACAACTGCTCAAGGACTACATCTCAGAAATTCCACGGCTGGGAGTTATCAACTCCACCAGCACTAATTCTACCTTTATACACTACGAAAGCTCTAACAAAGCTTAAAAAGGTAGAAACTTTACTTACCCCAACAAGCTACGACAGGATGCTAACAAACTAAACAAAGAAGATGTCTCTGCGATCCTCTTCCAGCTCCTCCGCTGCCTAAGATAAGGGTAAGAAACGAAGCGCCTCAACGAGAGGAGTCCAACGCTACCTCAATCGTAACAAACGATGGCCGGATCAATCCTCTTCCATTCCTCGTTCGAAAAGTTATCTTAGAAATATGTTCCCCTCGAATCCTCAACTGATGATTCAGAGTGCAAATCAATCTTCGAATACATCGTTGTACCTTGCAATTATTAAAAAATTCATCGATTCTGGAAAGAGGGTACTTGTTCTTCAAAGTCACCTTATTCAACTGCCAAAAATCGATACACATCCTCATCGATCCATCATTCTTTTCACAAAATGAATCGGAGCTCCTCAGGGTGACATACTTGGCATAATGAAACTCTTGTCTAGTAGATCACACAACTGATCCTTGAGTTCTCTCAACTCTACTGGCGCCAATCGATACGGTGTACTCGAAATTGAGGTTGTATCTGGCATCAATTATCAAGTCGAATACAGAATTTATTCCATTTCTCCTTAAAACTATCCCATAAGAAAATTAAAGGTCTTGGCATACACACAAATCTCGCAAGATCTGTGTCAGCTCGTCAGAGGACATATTACTGTACGTTCTTGTGGAACAATGCTCTGCAATTCCAAAATCATTACTCTCCTATCTTTTATAATGTAAGCTCAAATCATTTAAAAACAAAGCACCAGATTGATATTTTCCACATAAACAAGTATTTTGAAAATCCACCAGAGCACTTTAAATAAATTTTGTTTCAAAACAGAACACGTGCTACTGAATCACTTAATTTATTCAGATTTGGATAAGAAACGATAATTGAACTACCATATTCTCTTTCATTTCTCTTATTTTGTCCCATGTGCTGAAAATAGCCCAACCAAAACTAAGATCTTGGCATCCACACAGAACTCGTGCATTCTGTGTCAGCTCGAAAAAATGTTTCAAAACAGAACACGTGCTACTGAATCACTTAATTTATTCAGATTTGGATAAGAAACGATAATTGAACTACCATATTCTCTTTCATTTCTCTTATTTTGTCCCATGTGCTGAAAATAGCCCAACCAAAATAAGATCTTGGCATCCACACAGAACTCGTGCATTCTGTGTCAGCTCGAAAAAAGAGAACATGAAATTCAAAAATCATTTCTCAACTATTTTTCATAAAATAAGCTTTTCAAAAACTTTTAAAACCTTTAAAACAAGGATAGCACATGCATTTTAAAATAAATGCTCGTTCAAGAACAACCTGCTCTGATACCACTTGTTAGGAAAGGATCAGATCTCACTCTAACAAATAGAAGGGACGTGAGATATGATCAGACAAAAATGAGGTTCAATACCTCAATTTTCTTGAACGTAAATAAAGAGAGAACCGAGAACAGATTTGGATTGGCATAAAAAATACCAAGCAGAAGTATCCAGAACTGAACTCTAATTTTAAAACACTTCGCTAAAACAGATTTCAAATATAGTGCAATGCGTGTATGCGGAAAGCGTAAATAAATAAATAACTCAGCTCTTGTTTCTGGAAGTTCAGATCTCAAATATCCTACGTCTCCCCTTCTTCCAAATCTAGAAGTCATCCACTAGAAGATTTGATCCGCAGATCCGATAAGATTTGGGACTTATCCACTGCCCAAATCTGAACTCCTAGAATCTACACCAGCTCTCAGTTGTGTTCACTCAATCACTTCTTTTATGCCTCAGCGAGAAAGTGTGAGACCTGTCTTTTTGCAATCAGGTGTTGCTCGGGTTGGAACCATCTGGTAGTAGATGCTTGTGTTGAAGTCATCGAATTTGCCTAAGTGTTGGAATCAGCCATTGAGATGCTATCAGATGTCGCGGGAGAGATATTGTTCAGGTTTGCATCATCGATGAGAAATCATGACAGCTGTTGCGTTTTGGTAGGAAGCAGCAGCAATGCTGACGTGGATTTCAGTCGTTGGTGTTTTAGTTGTGATGGTCAGCAGAGAGCGCTAAGGGACCCTGGAGCGACGACGTTTTGTGAACAGGAACCAGCTATTGGTTTCGCTAGAGTGTTTCTTAGAGGGTATCTAAACTACGCCGTTTTGATAAGTTGGAACGACAATGTTTTGGGTGTAACGTTTAGCGTCAGCTGTTGGTCCCGATAGACATCTACTGTTGAGGGATTTGATGCGTTGTTTTATCCAGCTGCTGGTTTTTTGATAAGATGTTGTTGGTAGTGAGGTGAGGTGTCCCTCTGCGACGTCATTTGGTTAAGTTGGTGCGACGCCGTTTAGCCTTAGCGTTGTTTGAGAGATTCAGCTATTGGTTCGATCAGCTGTTGGTTGAGATAACAGCGATGACAACTGATTTTGTCGGTGGAATCTGTTCCTGTTTCTGTCAGCTTTTGAGTAGTGTATTTAATAGAAAGCTGGGTCTTTGAATTATTAGGAGATCCCATACTTAGAATATTTTCCCCGATTATCGTTCTCTGTCTGGAACCCTAAGCACTGTTCATCGTAATCTTTTCCACCGATTGTCCGTCGATTCCCGCCGCTGTTTTGAATGATTGAGTTAGCGTTGTACTCCTCTCGTAAAGGTGCTTCATCCTATAACACTTTTGGAGGTTGTGGTTGGCTGGAGGCAGAATCACGAAACTACTCCAACGTTCGTGTGCTGCGTCGTTCAGGTAGCGCTTCGAGTTAATTGATAAGATTTTACCTTAGGCTTTGTTTAGAGCTTCCTGTTGAGTTGTTGGGTAGGATTAATTGCTAGTTGAGTTGTTGCTCCCAGGCCGTGAATTATGCGTAGTTCCTGGGTTTTGTGCGTGCGTTGTTTAGCAGGTTTCATACCAGATTTCTCGGGACTTCGTTTGTGGTAATTGTTGCACAAAATATCGAGGTATGGATTTAAGCTTGTTATAGCTTGGAATTGGCGTGGGATATTATGTGAGGTTGCTGGTATGCAATTGATGTGTATTCTGTGTTGTCGACTGTTTGCATACATGCATTACTCACGATCATTTCAGCTATCTATTGCATCGTACCTTGTTGTATTGTTGTTGTTCTGTTATTACCAGGATGCGAGGGCGAGCGGCAATACCGCACTCTCATCTCCCTGCTGGGATCTGCTAGCCACCATGCGTCGAGTGGTTAACTACCACAGTTCATGGGTTGGGCAACGGCAGGTTGAGTTGTTTGATGCATCTAATATTCAGGTGTGGTGTAAAGATGAGCGGGTAATTCCCGTATGCTTGTACACAAACTAGTGGCCACCATTCGTTGCAGATCCTGTTGAGCTGTGCTTGAGTTCCTTGGCTCCCTTTATTTGGTTGAAGCCTTCAGCTGTTGTTCTGTGTCTCATGCATAGCATCTGCATTTTATCTTATGCTGTTCTTTAGCTGTTTCAGTTGCTCTCCGTACTGGGGTTTGATCCCCATGTCCCTCTTGGGCTTGGTTAGTTTTGTTTGCCTGTTAGTTGTTCAGGTTTCCCAGGTAACTCACCTGGTCGTGGAGTTGGCCAGGCTGGACGTGCCCCAGGAGGTGCTTAGAGTGTCCCAGTTATTTATAGTATCTATATGCACTGGTATCACCGCGGTTGGGATGTCCCGGGTGATGATCAGACATTTATAGCTAGTAGTCTTTTGTATTTAGTTGTGGTTGTTGTCAGGTATTTGATGCATGGTTATGCTGTATTGTTTTACTTTGGGCTTGTAACCTTTGCTTGCTTTGAGTAACTGGGATATATTTTGAATATTGCTGTATTTTAAATTATAATTTTTTTAAACCGTCATGCCAAAAGCAAAAATTTTAACCACTTTTTAGTTGCTTCCGCTAGTGTTTGTGTGGTTTAACTCTGTGTGAGCACGAGACCTGACAGAAAGGCTACATACATAGAGTTTAACGTATTCGTGCTTGGACAGGATTTGATGTTTAGTTTGGGTTGATTCCTTTCTATTTCGCACATCTCTCGTATATATATGTGTGAGTGAATCTCTGTGTGTGTGAGATTTTACAGTGAACACTCAACTCTCGAATATTAAAATCTCACACAACAAGGAAGTGCTTCTACAAAGCTGATAAGGTTCAGCAGTCGACACTTGCAATTAGCTTCTTCTCCATGGTGGTCGACTGCTTCACCTTTCTGTGTTTCTTCCTGTCAATCAAAATCGTTGCATCATCTTTTCTCTCAAAATCTTCTTGTATAAATAGCCTGTTGGTTAAATTAATCCGTTGGACACAAGTTTCTTCCCGTTGAAAGGTGTTCTGTAAAGTACCGACAGAGTTGTCCTTATGTCTTTTATTTTCAGGATTTTGTCGACTTTTAAATAGGCTTTTGTTGACTTCTGAATAGGCTTTTGTTGACTTCTGAATAGGCTTTTCTTCACATCGAAATCCAGATCTCTCTTCATATCAGATTTCTCTTCGCGCTTGATCCAGATCTCTACTTCTCAGACTTCTCTTCGCGCCTGATCCAGATCTCTACTTCTCAGACTTCTCTTCGCGCTTCCTATCACATCTGAACCAGATCTCTCTTTGTACTTCATCCAAATTCCTCCTTCACAGCTGATCCAGACTTCTCCTCATATCTGAATCGTTCTTCTGTTCATAGCTGGATCCAGATCACTTGTCTTCAACATCTGACTCAACTGTTCTTGTCTTCACCTCTGATCAGACTTCACATTTTCGCATGAGACAAGTGCTATTCCCTCCGAAAAGATCCAACGAGCAAGACTCACGAGCTTTGCTCGTGAGCTAAGCCGCTTTTCGGCCAAATTCCTTCGTTTAGGCCTCCCAAATCGCGTTTTCTTATTTTCAGATCTTGGTTTGTTACAGTATCAGATCTGATTGAGTTACTGTATCAGATCTGATACATCTCACTGCTGCCCAGCTTTTGTTATATTTGGTTCAGCTCCTCCTCAGATCTGAGTTCTTCTCTTTGGCTCTCCAGCTTTTTGAATGGCCGTGTATGCTTGCTGTTGTGGTTGCTGTTTTGCATATGTCTTATGCTAGATGCTGTTATATGCATATATGCATTAATTCACGTTCAGTTCATATCCCTGCTGCCTGGTATCTTGTTGTATTGTTGCTGTTCTGTTCCTACGAGGATGCGAGGGCGAGCGGCAATACCGCACTCTCATCTCCCTGCTGGGATCTGTTAGCCCTCATGCGCCTAGTGGTTCACTACCACAGTTCATGAGTTGGGCAACGGCAGGTTGCGCTGTTTTATGCATGTGGTATTTGGTGTGGTGTAAAGATGAGCGGGTAATTCCCGTATGCTTGTACACACACCAGTGGCCACCATTCATTGCAGATTCAGTTGAGCTATGTTTGAGTTCCTTGGCTCCCTTCTTCGGTTGAAACCTTCACCTGTGTTCTGTGTCTCATACATAGCATCTGCATTTTATCTTATGCTACTTCTTTAGTTGTTTCAGTTGCTCTCCGTACTGGGGTTTGACCCCAATGTCCCTCTGGTGCTTGGTTTGTTTGTTGCCTGTGTTTGTTTTCAGGTATTCCAGGTTTTACAGATGATCGTGGTTTTAACCCAGCTGGTGGTGCCTCAGGAGGTGGATAGAGTGTCCCAGTTATGTATATTATTTATATGCACCGGTATCACCTCGGGTGGCATGTCCCGGGTGATGCTTAAATCTATATAGCTGGCAGTCTTTTAGTACTTGTGTTGTATTCAGCCGTTGGGCAATTTGTTGTACTTGAATGTTTGTGGTGTTGTGGATTTATTAAACTGGGATTATTTTGAGTATTGTTGTATTTTAAATTATGTTATCTTTTTGTCAGGCCAAGATCAAAAATTTTAACCACTTTTTAGTTGCTTCCGCTGGTGTTTGCGTGGTTTTACTCTGATATGAGCACGAGGCCTGACATTTTTGGTATCAGAGCTTAAGGTGGTATAAGCTCGATTTATTTGATCACACTTGAGTTTAGGCACAGTGTCATGTGTTGTTTGTGCTTGACTATGTGATTATGTGCTGCAAATTGTTTGTGTTATGTGCTATCTATGCTGTACTTGTTCTGTGTTACCATATCCTGTTTAGTGCCTTCGTAGAGTGATGCCGCCTAGACGTAGGGGTAGAGGTAGAGGGCAGTTTCAGGACGAGTCTGGAGATCAGAACAAGGATCAGCGTAGTTTCCCTTCCCGTGGTCGTAGTAGACGTGAAGAGGATGAAGTCGATGACTTGACAACCCGTGTGGAGAGCAAGGAGATTGTGATGGCTATGTTCCAACAGATGAGTCCCCAGATCTTTAACGGTGACGAGTCTAGCGAGGATGTGGATTCGTGGTTACAACACATCACTGGTTTGTTCGATCGTGTTCAGTATGATGATATGCTTCGGTTGAGTTTGGCGACCTTCCAGCTGAGGAAGAGTGCGGAGCGTTGGTGGCGTGGCGCTTCCAGGACTCTGGAGGAGACCGATGTGGAGATCACTTGGGATATCATCTGTGTTGCCTTTCGGCAGGAGTACGTCCCAGAGTCATACATGAACGCTCGTGAGCGAGAGTTCGATCATTTGGAGCAAGGTACGATGTCGGTGCGTGAGTATTACCGTAGGTTTTCTTCTCTGGTGGTGTATGTCCCGCATGTTGCTGGCCGGGAGAGGGCCAAGAGGACCAAGTTTATTGAGGGTTTAAACGAAGAGTTGTATACTTTGTTTTTGTCGAGCAAACCAAAGAGCTATGCAGAGGCTGTGTATAGCACTATTGATATCGAGGAAGGTCTGCGGAGCCCAAGGTCGCGTGCTAGACCTCAGGGTGCTCAGAGTGGTCGTCCCGCTGTTCAGGGAGCGCAGTCTTCTCAGCCTTCCCAGTCTGCTCATCAACCCCAGCAGCAGCAGCAGCAGTTGGCTCAGCAGTCTGGCCGTCAGAGGTTTCGACCTCGTGGCCATCAGTTTAAGAAGAAGTCTGGTTTTGTTTCTTCTGGTTCAGGCAGCTCTAGTAGCAGTGGTTCTAGGGCAGAGTTTTGTGGCTTCTATGGAGGAAAGCATCCGTCGACTCAGTGCGTTGGTGTGCAGGGCTCTTGTTATATCTGTGGTCAATATGGGCATTTCGCGAGAGTGTGTCCGTCGGCTGGATCGCAGCAACAGTCTGGCCGTCAGAGGTTTCGACCTCGTGGCCATCAGTTTAAGAAGAAGTCTGGTTTTGTTTCTTCTGGTTCAGGCAGCTCTAGTAGCAGTGGTTCTAGGGCAGAGTTTTGTGGCTTCTATGGAGGAAAGCATCCGTCGACTCAGTGCGTTGGTGTGCAGGGCTCTTGTTATATCTGTGGTCAATATGGGCATTTCGCGAGAGTGTGTCCGTCGGCTGGATCGCAGCAAGCCGCAGCCCCACCTCAAGGTCGAGGAGGATCGTCTAGGGGTCGTTCCCCTCAGTTTCCACAACATAGGGTTGGAGAGACACAGTTTAGGCCATTCCATTTGCCTGGTCCGTCGTGTTTCGGACTTTCGTCTCAGCAGCATTTCTCTAGGCCCCAACATGCTCATGCGAATGCCATTACGAGGGAGCAAGAGGAAGGCGCCGAGCGGAGTGATTGCAGGTAACTGTTCTTTCTTTGATTTTCCTGCACGAGTGTTGTTTGACACTGGCGCATCGCATTCGTTTATTGCTGATTCTTTTGTGATCGAGCATGGTCTGCATACCTTTCCTTTGTGCGATGTTGTGTCTGTTTCTACTCCTGGCGGTGCGAGCTTGTACTCCCAAGAGGTTTTGCTAAATGGCGTTCTGAGGTTTGGTGAGCATGTGTTGATGGCGAATTTGATTCGTCTAATGTTGTGGGATTTCGACTGCATAGTGGGAATGGACGTGTTGTCCAGCTATAGGGCCTCCGTGGATTGTTTCCATGGGATCGTGCGTTTTAGGCCTCAGTCAGGTGAGAAATGGAATTTCTACGGTGAGGATTCTCAGTTGAAGATTCCGCTAGTCTCTGCAATGGAAATGTTCAGATTGTTGTCGGCGGAGAACGCGGGGGGTGTTTTATGATTTACACGTTGGATGATTCTTCTTCTTCGCATGTACAGCTCAGCAACGTTCCAGTGGTGCGTCATTTTCCTGATGTGTTTTCGGAGGAAATTCCTGGTTTTCCTCCGAGGAGGGAGATTGACTTTAGCATTGAGTTGGTGCCTGGCACAGCTCCGATTTCGTGTGCACCGTATCGTTTAGCGCCTGCTGAGTTGAGAGAGCTCAAGGTGCAACTGGATGATTTGCTGGTGATGCCCTTCGGATTGACTAATGCTCCTGCAGTCTTCATGGATTTGATGAACTGAGTCTTCCACGAGTTTATATATCAGTTTGTGATAGTGTTCATCGACGACATCTTGGTGTATTCGAAGACTCCTTTGGAGCACAAGGAGCATTTGAGAGTTGTCCTTCAGACGATGAGGGACTCGTAGATGTATGCTAAATTCTCTAAGTGCGAGTTCTGGGTGGATCGCGTCGTGTTTTTGGGTCATGTGATTCCAGCGGATGGCATTTCGGTGGATCCCAGTAAGGTAGATGCTGTTTTGAACTGGGAGCGACCTAGGAATGTGTCTGAAGTTCGTAGTTTCTTGGGTCTGGCTGGCTATTATCGTCGTTTTATAGAGCGTTTCTCTAGTATAGCTAGTAAATTCTCTAAGTGCGAGTTCTGGGTGGATCGCGTCGTGTTTTTGGGTCATGTGATTCCAGCGGATGGCATTTCGGTGGATCCCAGTAAGGTAGATGCTGTTTTGAACTGGGAGCGACCTAGGAATGTGTCTGAAGTTCGTAGTTTCTTGGGTCTGGCTGGCTATTATCGTCGTTTTATAGAGCGTTTCTCTAGTATAGCTAGTCCGATGACTCAGAAAGACAAACGGTTCGTTTGGACTGAGCAATGCGAAAATGCTTTTCAATTGCTCATGGAGAAGCTGACTACTGCGCCTGTGTTGGCTTTGCCGTCTGGATCAGGTGGTTATGTCATTTTTTCTGATGTTTCGCTCAATGGATTGGGCTGTGTGTTGATGCAGCATGGTCGAGTCATTGCGTATGCTTCGCGGCAGCTGAAACCACACGAGACTCGATACCCAGTGCATGATCTGGCGCTAGCAGCTGTGGTCTTTGCGTTGAAGATTTGGCGCCACTATCTGTATGACGAGAAGTTTGTGGTATATTCGGACCACAAGAGTTTGCAGTATCTGTTTTCGCAGCCTGACTTGAATATGAGACAGCGTAGATGGATGGAGCTGCTAAAGGATTTTGAGAACTGACGAGGTTGAGCTTAATCAGACGTTGAGTTACGTTGAGTATCCCTTGCGGATTCTAAACAGAAAAGAGAAACAGTTGAGGAATTAAACCATTCCGTTGGTGATGGTTCAGTGGAGCAAACATGGTAGGGAAGAAGCTATTTGGGAATTGGAAGAGAAGATGCAACGTGAGTGGCCGCATCTGTTTGAGTGATGTTGTATCAGATTCCAGTAGTTGGTTAGTTTTTGGTTGTTCTTTTCCCTAGTTGTTGATTGATGTTTGCTCAGTTATCTTGAACTCTTGGCTATGTTCTCCGTGAACTTTTGTTTTGATAGCCTGCTGTTGAGTTGTGTTTCTGGAATTGTTGCTTGATTTCGAGGACGAAATCCTGTTTTAGTGGGGGAGGAATGTGAAACCCGAAATTTGAGAAAGATTAATTGGATGGATTAATCGGTTTTTAAGATTTAAGATTGGTGCGTGGACAGATCTGGTCATCCAGTTTTCTGTTCGAAGGTTTCGTATGTAATTTTGGGTCAGATTTCATGTGTAGAACAATTCTGGAAAGTTTGTTTATTTTCGAGTTTAGCGTTCAGAGGAGAGATCTGTTTTCTTGGGAGAAATCTGCTAGTGCTAGTACTATTTAGAAGTCTTCCAGCGTTTTTTAGTAGTAATTATAAAACGTCGTCGTTTTAGATTAGTTGGTACGACGCTTTTTTGGACTAGCGCTAGTGTGAGATCTGCTGACGTAAGAGGGTCTGTTGAATGTGGCACGGGTTTGATGCAACGCCATTTCGTGGGAGCAGTCTTGAGGAAAGTCTGTTTGTTATTACCAACAGATGTCAACGCGAGTCAACGTTCCTGTAGTTGAGCGATCGCGTCAGCTGTTGGTATATCAGCTGTTGCGTTTTGATAGGAAGCAGCAGTAATGCTGACTTGGATTTCAGCAGTTGGTGTTAGCATTGATTTCAGATTTTGTACTGTAGCGTGAGGCATCTATTGTTGAAAGATCTGATGCGTTGTTTATTCAGCTGCTGGTTTGTGAATCAACTGTTGGTAGCGAGGTGACGTGTCCAGTTGCAACAGTAGTTCTCTATGACGTCGTTTGAGTTAGTAGAGATCTGTTTTGGCTTAGAGCGAGATCTGTTGCCAGATCTGTTTGCGAGCGAGAATATTAGTTGTGACAACTTGATCTGTCGGTGGATCTATTCCTATTTCTGGCAGATGTGGAGTAGCGTATTTATTAGAAGACTTGGTCTTCAATTGTTTACTAGATCTCATACTTAGAAATATTTCCCGATAGCAAATCTTGTCGCGATACCCTAGTTACTGTTCACAGTAACCTTATCCGTCCTAATTTCCAGTGGTAGACAACTCCGAAAAAAGTGAGAGTGGTAGCGTTGGACTCCTCTCGCTATGGCGCTTCGTTCTATACCTCTTTAGAAGGCTTTGGAGGAACTGGAAGAGGATCGCAGGATCGCTAAGACATCTCCCTTGTGTAGTTTGCTAGCATAAGCGTTCCCTGCCGTGCCAGTAGTTCGTTGGGGTAAGTGAGTATTCTACCTTTAAGCTTTGTTAGAGCTTTCTGATTAAGTTAGGAAGGTAGATAAGCGCTGGTGGAGTTGTAACTCCCAGCTGCTGTTGCTTTGTGTTTCAGTCTTTGAGCAGTAGTTTGTGTTGGCTTAGCAGGTGACATGTGGCACCCGAACCCAACGGGGCCACGAGATTTGGGGTAATTTAAAAATTACCGAAACAAAAGAAGGCTAAAAGATAATTTGTTATAAGCTGTATTTCTTATAACTTAAAAGAAATCGAAACACAAGACAAACTCAAAGACTAGCAGATACTTATTTGCGCGCAAACTACTGAAGACATTTGCGGAAAACAGTTTTCATTGATAATTGCAATTGCGATTTACAACAACTGCTATTCTATATAAATTACAACCGTTGCAACTGATTTAATACAGTACTTCTTAATCAAAACGGTAACAACTATGACACGGAAAACACTGGCCATTGATAAACACAACACCCAGCAGCTGCTATCATCTTTCACCTCCTGTTCGCTCCTCAGCTGTCATACCTGCACCATTTTAAAAGCTAATGAGCCTAGGCGCTCAGCAAGTAAAACCTGAATAATAACAATTTCATTTAACGCAGGCAGACATCTGAACATACATAAACGTTTCATAAACATTTCTTTCTTAAATCTTGGAGACAGGGGATAATAGCCCAGCTCTTATCATCAATGTATTTTTCTTTAGATTATGGCATATAAGCTCCTAATGGTCCGTGTTGCACTTTGATCAAATGACTTCCAATATCAGTTTTAGCATATAGATCATATGAAAGGGCAGTCGACATCTAGACAACTGCTCACCCTTCTCCTTGGTGACCGTCAACTATCTATGCCATAATCTTAAAATAAACTTTGGTTCCATTAACATCCTTTCTTTCTTTAAAATTTCTTAAACATCATCGGGTTCCATCATTTAAAACTCTCGCTTCCCATTTTCAAAACTTTACTGAGTATCGAATACGACTTTAGGAAACATAACATTGAAATAAGACCAGTCGCAAGAGAAACCAGTCGCAAAGAATAGGAACCAGTCGCAAGACAGGAACCAGTCGTAAGAAAATGGAACAGTACTTATGAAACAAAACAGATTTCTACTGTTCGCAAATATCGCTAAAAGAAACCAGCTGGAATGAACAGAAACCAGCTGCGAGGTCTTTTACTAAAACAAACGTATTAAATGAAACGATATCGTTGAAGTAAGTAACATATATGATGACGTAAGACTATCTGCTGATATTTTATAACTTAAGGGAACGACGTCGTTAGCGCATCAACCAGTCGTAAGGAAAAACGTTAAACAACCAGTCGCAAGAAAAGCGCCGACATCTATAAAACCAGATGCAATGAACAGTACATCTGCTGGTTTTAAAAAAACAACGCAACTGCTGAATTTAACAACGAAATGCATCTGCTGGTGAACAGTGCATCTACTGGAAATTATGAAAACAACACGGCTGCTGAAATTTGGCTTTATATTATAATATCAAAACAACAACTATGCTATCAGCCGTTGCCTATCAAATCATACTTTATAATGATTCAACTAGCTACTACTGATTACATCATTATCAAATCCTGATATTATAATTACGGTAAGGAAGAACATTCATAATTGTTCTGGGAATAATCTCGAATCCTCAGTACTTTTAAAACATCTTAAACTTTCTGGAAAACATTTTGGAAGCATCATAAACATCAAAACAACATTTTCGAACCCATCTTCTTTCCTTTGAACTTGTATAAAATCATTTTAAACCTAAACTTCAACATATTTTAAACATACAGGCAAGCAGATCCATAAAAACATCAATATATGCTTCAAATGGTGTAGCAAAGGATCAGCTTTTACTTGCCTTAAACAAAGATTTGAGACAGCAACCAATTCATGCAGAAATCTTCTCTTTGAGTAACGCACGAACTCTTCTGGAAATATTTTGACGGAAACTTTAAGACTTTTCTTTGCAAATGATAAGAATCTTACTTTGAAAACAGGTTTTTATATGAAAGGGATTAGTGGCAAGCTACTTGTGAAATCAAGCATGACACACTTAGAGAATTTAGTAAAATTCCCTTCATATCATTTTAATTTTTAAAACACCAAACCTTTTTCAAAAGAAATCATTTGTCCTCCTTAAAATATTTTTCAATCGATTTAAAACCAGCTCGTGCATCACTCTTTGGAGTCATATACTGGAACCAGCCGCAACACATCTTATGTTCTGCAATCAATGCATCAGCAAATACATAACATTTAAAATTGCCAATTTGGCCCATGAGATCAATAAAATGCATAAATGTGGTCCTATGGATTTTGGGGCGTCACATGACAGGTCTGTGTTGCTCGGACTTGGTTGTAGCAGCTGTGTGTGGTAATTGTAGCTCAGAAGTTAAGGTACGGATTTGAGCTTGTTATAGCGTGGAATTTACAGAGATATTATGTGAGACTGCTGGTTGTGTGAATGGCCGTGTATGCTTGCTGTTGTGGTTGCTGTTTTGCATATGTCTTATTCTAGCTGCTATTATATGCATACATGCATTAATTCACGTTCATTTCATATCCCTGTTGCCTGGTATCTTGTTGTATTGTTGCTGTTCTGTTCCTACCAGGATGCGAGGGCGAGCGGAAATACCGCACTCTCATCTCCCTGCTGGGATCTGTTAGCCCTCATGTGCCGAGCGGTTAACTACCACAGTTCATGAGTTGGGCAACGACAGGTTAAGCTGTTTGATGCATCTGGTATTTGGTGCGGTGTAAAGATGAGCGGGTAATTCCCGTATGCTTGTACACACACCAGTGGCCACCATTCGTTGCAGATTCAGTTGAACTATGTTTGAGTTCCTTGGCTCCCTTCTTCGGTTGAAGCCTTCAGCTGTGTTCTGTGTCTCATGCATAGCATCTGCATTTTATCTTATGCTACTTCTTTAGCTGTTTCAGTTGCTCTCCGTACTGGGGTTTGACCCCAATGTCCCTATGGGGCTTGGTTTGTTTGTTGCCTGTTTTTGTTTTCAGGTATTCCAGGTTTTACAGCTGGTCGTGGTTTTAACTCAGCTGGTGGTGCCCAGGAGGTGGGTAGAGTGTCCCAGTTATGTATATTATTTATATGCACCGGTATCACCTCAGGTGGGATGTCCCGGGTGATGCTTAAATCTATATAGCTGGCAGTCTTTTAGTACTTGTGTTGTATTTATCCGTTGGTAAATTTGTTGTACTTGACTGTTTGTGGTGTTGTGGATTTATTAAACTGGGATTATTTTGAGTAATTTTATATTTTAAATTATGTTATCTTTATGTCAGGCCAAGAACAAAAATTTTAACCACTTTTTAGTTGTTTCCGCTGGTGTTTGCGTGGTTTTACTCTGATATGAGCACGAGGCCTGACAAAAGCTACAACAGAAGTCATCCGTGACTAATTCAGATCTCTCCCAAACTCAGATGTTGGTACAAAACAGCTTTCACTCTAAAGCAGAAGTCTCTCGCAACTGGCCTCAGCTGTCTCGAATCAGATTTTGCTACTCGTCAGGCCAAGACAAAATTTTAACCACTTTTTAGTGTTTCCGCTGGTGTTTGCGTGGTTTTACTCTGATATGAGCACGAGGCCTGACAAAAGCTACAACAGAAGTCATCCGTGACTAATTCAGATCTCTCCCAAACTCAGATGTTGGTACAAAACAGCTTTCACTCTAAAGCAGAAGTCTCTCGCAACTGGCCTCAGCTGTCTCGAATCAGATTTTGCTACTCTCTACTAACGCAACACCAAAACAACGTCGCTCTAACTTATCCAAACGATGTAGTAGAGCTCTACTGCTGAAACAGATCTCTCGCTAGCAACATCTGAACGCGCTAACTACCAGAGGTCAACTCAGCTGTTGACTAACACACGACAACTTCTCGCACCCGCGCGCTAACGCTAACAGCTGCTTCTCGCTACACTCTCACTGCTGAGTTGACTAGCGTTGACATCTGGTCACGCTACTACTGAAAACACAATACAACATCGCATTACCTCCAACACGCCACATCTGACCAGTGGTCAAAATGACAGCGCTTTGCTCCCTGCTTGCAACAACCCACGCAAACACACAAGGGCACATCTGAGCATCCAGATTTAACCCAACATCTGAAAACCCGATACTCAAAAACTCCATTAGCTACTTTCAAACCAAAATTTGATTAGCTTAAAAAAATCGTACTTAACAAATTCTAGTCCTCACAAGAACTGTGGCAGCAGGGGTTTTTAGATTTAAAAAAATGGGAACAACCGCTGATCAAATGCTACTGAAAATTCTCATTTATTCAGATTTGTAGATTAATGTAAATTGAATTAACAGTATTTCTTCCATGCTTCTCAATGGCTGTCCCATGTGATATTTATCAGCACAGCCAGAAATAGAGAAAATGGCATATACATAGATTTCACGAAATCTGTGTCAGCTCGATAGAAGATAAAATCTGAAATTCAAAAATACATTACACACCTTACACTTCAAAATATGAGTTTTAAAACTTAAAAATATTTTGTAGCATTGATACGATTGCAAAAACTATCAGATTTGACAAAACACAGGGACAAGGTCAAAACTGAAATGGTGCTTCAAATATTGCTCAAATTACTAAAGAGTAAAAGATAAATAACAATGAAATTCACAGAATTTCTTCCAATTCTCTTAAAAACTGTCCCATAACAGAATTAAAGGTCTTGGCATACACACAAATCTCGCAAGATCTGTGTCAGCTCGTCAGAGGACATATTACTGCACGTTCTTTTGGAACAATGCTCTGCAATTCCAAAATCATTATTCTCCCTATCTTTTATAAGCTCAAATCATTTAAAAACAAAGCACCAGCTGATATTTTCCGCATAAACAAGTATTTTGAAAATCTATCAGATCACTTTAAATAAATTTTGTTCCAAAATAGAACACGTGCTACTGAATCACTTAATTTATTCAGATTTGGATAAGAAACGATAACTGAACTACCATATTCTCTTTCATTTCTCTTATTTTGTCCCACGTGCAGAAAATAGCCCAACCAAAATAAGATCTTGGCATCCACGCAGAACTCGCGCATTCTGTGTGAGACTTGGATTTGTAATTAATATTAATTTGTTGTAATTAATCGGTTTTTGGAAGTTCGGTTTGTATTTTTGGGTCGGAAATCACATTTTAAGCAATTCTGGAAGTTTTCGCATTTTTGAGTTTTTGGGGAGAAATCTGTTTTTGGTGAAATCTGGTAGCAGATTTGATAACGTAATCTTCGCTGGTATGCGTTGCGTTGATGATGTAAGCCTTGCTGTTGAAGAAGTCTGGTCGCTGGTTCTAGCGTATTTTGTTAAGGCTTGAAACCCTGTCGTTTGGATAAGTAAGAATGGTGTCGTTTGTATTAGTGCTTGTGGGAGAGATCTGGTATAGTGGTGGCATGAGATCTGCTCGTCAGTGGAGAGATCTGTTTTGTGTATTGCGGGTTTTTGCGTTGGTTCCTAAACCCCGCCGTTTTAATAAGTTGCTACGTCGTCGTTTTCGGGAATAGCACTATTGAGAGATCTTTTCGCAGCGATGAGGTCTGGTTGGATTATTGAAAACAGATGTCAACTTTGGTCAACGTTCCTGTAGCTTGCGACTGGTATTGCGCGAGAGGACCAGATTTGATGATGTGGCAATGCGACGCCGTTTTGATTAGTTGCAACGCTGCGTTTTGTATGTTGCTGCTGGTTCCAGCTTTTGTATTTTGAACCAGCGTCTGGATGTCCAGCTGCGAGAGAATTGTTGGTTACTGTAGCTAGCGACTGGATGACGTAGGTTGTGCGTCGTCGTTTTGTTTAGCGTGGTTTGAGATTTCAGAAG
>KV001780.1:31119-44286 GCA_001598015.1 Dorcoceras hygrometricum | reverse complement strand
AGTTTTAAATGATGGAACCCGAGGATTTTAAGAAGGAAAGTTTTAAGAGAAGGATGTTAAAGGAACAAAAGTTTATTTTAAGATTTATGGCAAAGATAACAGAAGGTCATAATGGGTGAGGTGAGCAGCTATCAGTTGCCCTCCCATAAAGAGAAGGGTGAGCAGTCGTCTATATGTCGATTGCCCTAACGCAAAGAAGCCAATGGCTAAGGCTGATATCAGTAGTCACTTGATCAGGTGCAACACGGACCTAAGAAGAGCTTCTGAGCCATAAATCTAAGGAAAAAAATGATAATGATGTTGAGATTTGCACTATTATCCCCTGTCTCCAAGTTTATGAAAGAAAGAATGAATGTTTATGAATTGTTTACGAAAGAAAATGATATTGATCATTGATGTTCCTTTAACTTATGTATTGATCAGATGTCCACCTGCATATTTGAACTTGTTATTATTCAGGTTTTACTTGCTGAGCCCCTAGGCTCATTAGCTTTTAAAATGGTGCAGATGCGACAACTGGAGAGCGAACAGATGGTGAAAATTGAATCAGCTGCTGGGTGGTGTGTGTTTGTCCAAGGCCAGCGTTTTTCGTGTCATAGATGATGTTGTTTTGTTTTAGAATGTACTGTATTAAATCAGATGCAACGGTTGTACATTTATATAGAATATCAGCTGTTGTAAATCGCAATTGCAATTTATATAAAAGTCTGTTTTTCCGCAAATGTTTCCAGTAGTTGGCGCGCAATTGAGTGTCTGTTAGATTTGTCTTCGTGTTTACCGTTTCTTCTTAAAGTTATAAGAAATACAGCTTATAACAAATTGTCTTTCAGCCCTTCTTTTTATTAGAAAATTTTTAGTTACCCCAATTCGTGATTCCCGTGGGTTCGAGCGTCACATAATCAATGATCACTATTGAATCGTACAAATGCCTGGATTTAGGAGACAATGTCAGAGCTATTTTGGGCGATTGTATGCAGTATACAGAGGACGTTATACGACGTTTGCTCAAATATGGATATACGACATTTTGGCCCTGACAAAGCACAGATTACCATTTGGTGGAGCAGGATATACGGTTGTATGATGAACATATATTCAAAAAGGGATTTTGTTTCCTTAGGCGAAATTTAATGACCGTTGAGATCAAAGGGTATAAAAGGCTGAAGAATTCAAATTGTGAAGCGCTCTGCCAATTCTCCCATCCTCGACTATTCTTCGTCTTCATCGTTCTCTAGCTTATTACCTATCGACGCTATCTTTCAAAAGCTCACATAGTTACTGGAAATTTACTATCTTCGAGAACAGTTTCTGAGTTGCTCTTAATAGCTTAATCTTCGAGATACCATCTTCTGGTTCACTTTTGTGAATCGAGCTTCATAGTATAGAAACCAGAAGATTTACAGTCTCAAAACCATTGTATTTCATTGTTATCATTCAGAATGAGTCTGTAACGAACTGGCTGTTTAAAGCAGTTCGAGAAAAATTCTAAGTGTTTGTAAACAGCAGCTGCGTCTGCGTGTTGTCATTTGGAGTTGCTAGGAGTTCATCTGGAGCAAGGCTCGGTGATTGGGTGTTTACAGTGTCTGTACTCATCAAAGCCTTCTAGTGTAACCTTCATGAAGAAGGAAGAATGGGAGACGTAGGATTTGATATCCGAACTTCCATAAACAAACTCTCGACCTTGAACTTTTACTTTACTGCATTTATGTATCTTTACATTGTTCACAGATTGATCGACTTCATTCCGCACATTATTTGTTAGTCGAGAAATCTGACTTGTGACTGAGATACCTTAAATCTGGTAACTCAGATTCAAGTTAAACAAGGCGCTTGTAAAAATTGTTTTTAAGGTTTCGAAAATTTTAAAATACTAAGGAGTTCATTCAACCCCCCTTCTGAACTCCTAAGACTGTTTTTCGATCCATATTGATCCTATCAATTGGTATCAGAGCCTGCGCTATCTCAGTATTGAACAGTTTATTATTTGTGATTTATATATTTCAATATGTCTACCTCTCACAACAAGATTCCTATGTTTTCTAAGGAGGACTATGATGACTGGAAGATCATAATGCAAGCGCACTTGGCTGCTCAAGACGATGATATGTGGTAAGTCATCAATGATGGTCCAATGAAAATAATGAAGATCAACATAGCATTCGCAACTACTGATGGTGCACCAGAATATGTTGAAAAGAGGAGACACGAGTACACTAATGAGGAGAAAAAGAAGACGAATCTGGACAATGTGGCCAGGGATATCCTCTACAAGACGCTGGACAAAAATATGTTCAGCAAAATCAAAACCTGTACCACTGCCAAGGAAATCTGGGAGAAGCTAATACAAATCTGCGAGGGCAATGATGAGACAAGAGAACAAGCTTAATGTGGCTCAGCAGAAATATGAATCAATTAAGATGAAAGATGGAGAAACCATGGCGGAGTTCGATGAGCGATTTAGTGCTGTGGTGATAGAGCTTACCAGCTTGGGAAAGGAGTACAGCAACAGAGAGCTGGCACTCAAAGTGATGAGAGCGTTGCCAAGGGAATGGGATGTTAAGACGATGGCCATGCGCGAGTCCAAGGATCTGAACAAGCTGGAACTGCATGATCTGTTTGCAAATCTTAAAGCCTATGAGTTTGAGTTAGAAACAAGATCTGAAGCTGGACCCTCAACATCTCAACCATCCAAAGCATTAGCAGCAACAACATCTGAACAGTGCTCTCCAAGCACGAGCAAGTCTGCAGAACAACTCAGCAACGATGACATGTCCCTCTTCGTTACGAAGTTTGGGAAATTCATGAGAAAATCCTATAACCCTTCTTTCTCTTATAATAATGCACATAAATCTGATAAGGTTACCACTGACCAGAACTATTTTAACTGTGGTCGTCCAGGGCACTTTGTTGCTGATTGCAACAGGCCCAAGAAAGAGGACAGATTCAAGAGGGATGAGAAGAAAGATGATAGATCCAAGGAAAGATCAAAGGATAGAAGGATGAGGACAAGAGCTGATAAGAGGCCCAGCAGAAATAATGATCGCAAAGTACTAGTTGCTGAGGAGAGCAACAAGAACTGAGATGATACCGATACAGATTCCTCATCAAGCAGCTATTCATCCAGCGATAGTGAACAGGAGGAAGTTCACTGTCTCATGGTTAATCAGACTCCGGAAGATGAGGTATTCGATTTTTCAAATACTGAATTTACACGAGAGGACCTAATCACTGCATTAAATGAAATGGTCCATGAGTACCATAAGCTTTCTCAGACATTCGAGGAAGTCAAAGCTGAAAACATAGATTTGAAAAATAGTTCAGTGGAACCAAGATCTGTTCAACTTGGTAAAGCTTACAGTTTACAAATCGAGTTGAGTAAGCTGAAGACTGAGAATGAATCTTTGAGGATAAGATCCAGTGAGCTCAAGTCTGAAATTGAAAAGTTAAAACTGATAATGAGCTCCTGGACCCAGTCTTCTGTTTCTCTAGATAAGCTGTGTGAAATTCAGAAGCCAGCGAATGATAGAACTGGCTTGGTTTCAATGCTAGTGAAAGCAGCGCTAGAGAAACCAGTACTCAGTCATATCTGGTATATGACAAGTTCAAAAAGATGAGCTTTGTCAAAGAAAGTATGACACATGATACATGCGAGTCAGTGAGGTATGATGACCAGAACTCTTCAAAGCTGAATAAAGCTGATATTGGTTTTCTAAGACCTGAGAACTCCAAGCCAAGCTAGCTAAAGAACAGACTTGAAAAAGATAAAGCGAAAGCTGGTTCTAAGTCATTTGTTTCTCACCAGCCTAGGCGTAGTTCGAAGAAGGTAAAATATGTTTGGAGAAAGGTTCAGTCGAGGAGAGATCTGAATGGTCAAAATATCAAACTAACACTCAACAAATATCACAATATATCTGCACAGACCCTTATGGACTATCATACTGGGAAAACTGTTAAGGTCATTCAAGTATGGGTCCCGAAAGGGGTAATCCTATCTGGACCCAAGTAAAATTGGGTACCAAAATCTATTTTTATGATTGCAGGATAACAGGTACTGTGACGCCCAAACCCATGGGAGCCAACGGAATTTGAGAAAATTTAAAAATTTTAAACAAATCGAAGGACCAAACTCGAATAAAGTAAGCTGTATTTCCTTACACAAAGCTGAAACGAAGCTAATGGCGCCAAAGGTAAATAGATTTGACAAAACAGATCTTGATTCACGATGCAAAATGCGATATTACAACTAGTGGAACTCTATATAAGTTCACTATTATTGTAACAGATCTTAATACAGTTCGTCAAAAGATCCAAAACAACAAAAGCTAAGACTATGCGGAAACGCTGGTCGTTGACAAACACAGTCCCTCGAATCTGAATCAACTTACACCACTCGTCTGCTCCTGAACTGCCTCACCTGAATCGGGAAAACTAGTGAGCCTAGGGGCTCAACAAGTAAAACTGAGAATAACAAAATCACATAAATGCAGGCATAACTGAAATCTGAAATCTCGCTACTCAAAGACAACTCGAAGCTCGAATCTGAATTGCTTATACTGGATGATTTATGGTCTAGAGGCTCTCTGGTGGTCCTTGTGCATGAAGCATGTTAACTGATCAGTAGTTCTCTGTGAAGGGATTACAATATTTCCATAATCCTGTCCCTTCCATGAAGGGATTACGTTCCTACTGTAATCCTGTCCCTTCCTTGAGTGACCGGGTCCTCTATGCCATAAATCTCAAATCTGAACTTTACTTTCTTTCTGAAATAGCTTTATACTAGCTCTTGATCGAAAGTCGATCACTGGAATCTGGTAGATTCACTGCTATGAAACTCATTTTATTTAGAAAGCACTATTGATTGTACAACTGGACTCGGAGCTGAGGACCAGCTTTGAAGAAATCAACTCGAGAGTGCAAAACAGACGTGGTTCTAGGAAATCAGGTTTCGTGTAAAAACAGATCTCTCTTGGAAAATAGATGTTACTGGAAAACAGATGTCACTAGAAAACAGATGTCATGCGCGAAGGTCAGCTTTTGGTTATCAAACAGATCTTAGGTGCGGTATAGGCATACAGATGTGAGAAACAGCTTGGGCTAAGGAACACGGCTTATGAATATTAGAAAAAGATCTCACGGGAAAAACAGTCTTACTGCAAAAACAGATCTCACTGGGAAAACAGATCTTACTGCAAAACAGATCTTACTGGGAAAACAGATCTTACTGCAAAAACAGATCTTACTGCGAAAAACGCTAACAGAAATTTATAGCAAGTGTTTGAGATTTTGATAGATTACTCAGCTGTGAGCAACTCAACAACGGATTTGGTTGACAAGTTACGCGTAAAAACGCTTGGCTAGGACACGAATACTGCTTCGACTCAGACAGAGAAACCGAGTACTTCTATTGGCTTTCTTACCTGGAATCTGTACAACTCAGTATATTTTTTTTAAAAAACGCCATTGCTGGTTAAAATTTCTAGTGAGTTTCCTCAAACTAAAGCATCAAAGCAGTGAATCCATAGCTCAACTCAAACAATAACTGAAACTGAAATAGGCAAGCATACATAGAAAACAACGAAGCAATATATGTTTTCCAAATGCAGTAAGAATCAGATTTACTTGCCTGAAACGAAGATCGCAACATGCAGATGATCACGGATGGAAGTCTCCTCAAGTACACTGAAAAACTACTGAACTTTGAAAGAACTAAAAGTTTTAGTTGCAACCAAAATGAATCCAGAGGCTTACGTAAATAATTTTATACAAGGGAGAATGATTGAGTAGTAGGTAAAAATACTTGAGTAGGGATGGCTGCCATGCCAACTCTTTGTCCTCTTTAAAAGATTTAATAAAAGCTCCCTTCTACTATTTTGATTTATAAACTTGATACATCATTTTACTAAAAACAAGCTCCCATCCAAAACCTCATTTTATTTTTGAAAGGAAACATTCTGGATTATTTCAGGTTTGTGCTTGGGCGAAAAACCTTCCGGAATCTTCTGACCGTTGCTTTAAATCTGAAAAGAAAAGAAATCAGATTTGAACTAGAATCTGAATGCTCAAAAATCTCAAAACAGCCCTTGGAAAAGAAAGGCTAATCAATTTTGTGGTTTTTGGGATTTTGGGGCGCTACAACCCTACCCTCCTTAACATAATTTCGTCCTCAAAATTTACTTACCAAACAGCTCTGGGTAGAGACTACGCATATCTTCTTCTGTCTCCCAAGTTGCTTCTCGCTCAGACTGGTTAGAACACTGAACTTTAACCACTGGGATGCTACGGTTTCTTAACTTTCTATTCTCTAAGAAGGATTCTTTCTGGTCGCTCCTCATAGCTCAAATCTGGTGCTAGTTGGATTGGTTCATAGCTTAAAACATGCGACGGGTTGGAAACGTACCTTCTCAAAGCTGATACGTGAAAAACATTATGTACCGAGGACAGATGTGGGGGTAAAGTTAGTCTATAAGCCAGCGTTCCTACTTTGTCCAAGATCTCTAATGGACCAATGAACCTTGGGCTTAGCTTACCCTTCTTCCCAAATCTCATTACGTCTTTCATCGGTGCTACCTTCAAGAAGACATGGTCTCCAGATTCGAAGATCAAATCGCGGCGTCTGTCATCATTATAGCTCTTTTGCCTGCTTTGAGCAGTTCTCAATCGATCTCTTACTTTCTTAACAGTTTCAGCAGTCTGTTCTACTAAGTCTGGTCCCAAACCAGCTCGTTATCCTATCTCATCCCAATAAATGGGTGTTCTACACTTTCTTCCATAGAGAGCTTCGTAAGGGGCCATCTGAATGGATGCTTGGAAACTATTGTTGTACGTGAATTCTACCAAAGGCAGCTTTGAGTCCCAGCTTTCTAAAAAATCAACGATACAAGATCTAAGCAAATATTCTAAGATTTGAATCATCCTCTCTGATTGACCATCTGTCTGGGGGTGAAAAGCTGTGCTAAAGGTTAACTTGGTACCTAAAGCTCTGTGTAGACTCTTCCAGAAAGCTGACGTAAACTTTGGATCTCTGTCAGATACGATCGAAACTGGAATCCCATGGAGTCTTACTATCTCCCTTACGTACAACTCAGCTTATTTGCTCACATCATAAGTTGTCTTGACTGGTAAGAAGTGAGCAGATTTGGCAAGTCGGTCTACTATAACCCAAATTGAATTGTAGCCTTGGACAGATCTAGGTAAACCAACTACAAAATCCATCGCAATACTCTCCCACTTCCATTCTGGTATCGGCAGGGGTTTTAGCATCCCAGCTGGTCTCTGATGCTCAGCTCTGACCAACTGACACGTCAGGCACTCTGAAACAAATCTGGCAACATCGCGTTTCATGCCTGGCCACCAATACAGCTTATGGAGATCCTTGTACATCTTAGTGCTCCCTGGATGTACTGAATATGGAGCTGTATGAGCTTATGTCATCAGTTCTGATCTCAAATTATTCACACTAGGAATTCACAATCTACCTCAAAATCTGATAGCTCCTTCTGCTGAAGTATAGAGATTACTACCTCTCTCTATGTCTTGTTTAACCCACTTCTGCAACTGTTCATCTAACAGTTGTCCTTCTCGAATCTGATCCAACAGATTTGATCGAATGGAGAGATCTGCTAGAACTGTGCTACTATAACGGGGAATCAGCTCTAGCCCAAAATTTTCAATCTCATAAGCTAAGGGTCTCTGGACAGTAAGCTGGGCTAATCCTATAGATTTCATGCTAAGAGCATCTGCCAATGGAGAGATCTGCTAGAACTGTGCTACTATAACGGGGAATCAGCTCTAGCCCAAAATTTTCAATCTCATAAGCTAAGGGTCTCTGGACAGTAAGCTGGGCTAATCCTATAGATTTCATGCTAAGAGCATCTGCCACAACGTTGGCTTTTCCTGGGTGGTAACTAATAGTACAGTCGTAATCTTTAACCAACTATAACCACCTCCTCTGTCTCATATTTAATTCCTTCTGGGTAGAGAAGTACTTCAAACTCTTATGATCTGTAAATATCTCACACTTCTCCCCGTAGAGATAATGTCTCCAGATCTTGAGGGCAAAAACCACAGCTGCTAATTCTAATTCGTGCGTGGGGTAATTCCTCTCATGATTCTTCAGTTGTCTGGAGGCATAAGCTATTACATTACGATCCTGCATCAAAAAAGCTCCTAAACCTAACTTAAAAGCATCGGTGAAGATCACAAAATTCCCTTGCTCAGATGGCATGGTTAAAACTGGGGCTTCTATCAATTCTTGCTTCAACTTCTCAAAACTCTACAGACAACTGGGGGTCCATTCAAATTTAACTTGTTTCCTGGTCAGCGTAGTCAATGGAACTGCTGTCCTTGAAAATCCTTGAATAAACCTTCTGTAATATCCAGCAAGTCCCAAAAAGCTCCTTACTTCTGAAACAGATCTGGGCACAGGTCAGTCTCGCACATCTTCCACCTTAGCTGGGTCGACTTCTAAACCATCCTTAGAAATGATATGTCCTAGAAATGCAACTTTCTCCAACCAAAACTCACATTTGCTAAACTTAGCAAACAATCTCTTGTCCTTCAAAACTTGCAACACTATACGAAGCTGACTAGCATGCTCGGAGCTGGTCTTGGAATATACTAAGATATCATCTATGAACACTATTACGAATTGATCCAAAAAGGGCTGGAAAACTCTATTCATCAGGTCCATAAAAACAGATGGAGCATTTGTTAACCCAAAAGGCATTATTAAAAACTCATAATGACCATATCTGGTCGTAAAAGCTGTCTTATATTAACAAACAGAACTGGGGATCCCCACGGTGACGTACTAGGTCGAATAAATCCCTTATCCAACAGATCTTGAATTTGTTCTTTTAGCTCTTTCATTTCTGCAGGAGCAAGCCTATAGGGAGGTCTGGAAATCGGAGTTGCTCCAGGCACTAAGTCGATAGCAAACTCTATCTCCCTATCTGGAGGTAAGCCACTGATGTCTTCTGGAAACACTTCTAGGAACTCGTTTACCACCTTCACATCTAAAAGTTGGGGTTTACTAGAAACAGCTAGAGAAGATAAACTTACTAGAAACCCTACTCCACCTTTCCTTAAACAGCGCTGGGCCTTCAAGGCTGAGACTAAGCGAGGAACTCTCTGAAGTCGGTCAGATCTGAATGAAATCTGAGATCCTGTGGACAGATTCACAACTACCGTCCTAAACTTAAAATCGATCACTACTCCATATCTGGATAACCAGTCTATTCCCAAAATCAAATCGAACTCGGGCATGGGTAAAACAATCAAAATGGCGGTAACTACATGTCCTTGAAGTTCAAGCTCTAAGTCACGATATACAACAAGATATCAGCTCTTCTCCTGATGGCACAGTTACGCAATAACCTATAGACAATCTCTCTCTTACGCGATAACTTTTTAGCAAAATCCTCAGCTATAAAGGAATGGGTCGCACCTGAACCTAACAGGGCAAAGGAGGACAAACCAGCAACCACAATCTTACCCGTAATCATCATAGAATCTGGGTTAGCTTGTTCAGCTGTCATGACGTAAGCTCTGCTGGGCACCAGCTGTTTTGACTGAGGACAGAACTTAGAGATGTGACCTTGAGCACCACACTTATAACATCCGCTTTGGCCAGCTTTACATTGTCCCGGGTGATTCTTATGGCATTTGGGACAAACCGACTTACTACTTCCAACTGGTACAACACTGATAGGTTGGGCTGATATAGGTTTTGGCTCTTGGGGTCGCTGCTGGTTCTTATTCTACTTCTTAAATGGCCTCGAATCTGCCTGCTGAAAGGATTGCCTCCTCTGCTGTCTCTCCTGCTCCACATCCTTCCAATCTCTCTCCACTCGTAGGGCCTTATCTACTGCTTCCCTATAAGATCTGGGTCCTGCTAACCTAACATTCAACTTGAATGTAGGTCTCAATCCTTCCACGAAGTGGCTCAGCTTCTCCTCAGGGTCCCTCCCAATAAGAGGTACAAAGTAACAACCTCTCTCAAACTTCTGGACGTACTCTTGCACAGTCAGACTCCCTTGCTTCATGGTCAAGAACTCTCGCTTCAACTCAGACCTCTTGTCTGCTGTGAAGTATTGCTCAAAGAACACTCGTTTGAATTCTTCCCAAGAGAGATTTGCCAAATCTACAGACAGCTTTGCTCCCTCCCACCAGATCATTGCATCAACTCTTAGCATATAGATAGCACACCTTGGCCTATCCAAATTTGTAATCTGAAGGTACTCGAAAATTACTTCCATAGACTTAACCAGCTCTCAGCAACAAGCGGATCTGTAGTACCACTGAACTCCTTTGGTTTCTGTCTTCGAAACCTATCATGAGAATCATCATAATGCGGTCCCCTGCTGCTCGAAGATTGGCCATTGCCTCTGACAGATTGTTCTACCAACAGTTCTAAGAGTTGGGCAATACGAACATTGCTATCTGGGTTGGTTTCATCTACTGGGGTGCCTCTTCTACCTCTCCCTCTTCCTGACATCTTAATCTATAGCCCGCAATCCACCACAAAAGAACATCAGAACTCGAAAGAGAAATAACTCTTATCATAAAAATAAAACTAACAAATCAGGAGATGCGGACGATGAAAGCTGCTCCAGACTGGGAAGATGTGTTTATCTCAGGACCACGCTCTGATACCAAGTTGTGGTGCCCAAACCTATGGGAGCCAACGGAATTTAAGAAAATTTAAAAATTTTAAACAAATCGAAGGACCAAACTCGAATAAAGTAAGCTGTATTTCCTTACACAGAGCTGAAACGAAGCTAATGGCACCAAAGGTAAATAGATTTGACAAAACAGATCTTGATTCACGATGCAAAATGCGATATTACAAGTACTGGAACTCTATATAAGTTCACTATTGTTGTAACAGATCTTAATACAGTTCGTCAAAAGATCCAAAACAACAAAAGCTAAGACTACGCGGAAACGCTGGCCGTTGACAAACACAGTCCCTCGAATCTGAATCAACTTGCACCACCCGCCTGCTCCTGAACTGCCTCACCTGAATCGGGAAAACTAGTGAGCCTAGGGGCTCAACAAGTAAAACTGAGAATAACAAAATCACATAAATGCAGGCATAACTAAAATCTGAAATCTCGCTACTTAAAGACAACTCGAAGCTCGAAACTGAATTGCTTATACTGGATGATTTATGGTCTAGAGGCTCTCTGGTGGTCCTTGTGCATGAAGCATGTTAACTGATCAGTAGTTCTCTGTGAAGGGATTACAATATTTCCATAATCCTGTCCCTTCCATGAAGGGATTACGGTCCTACTGTAATCCTGTCCCTTCCTTGAGTGACCGGGTCCTCTATGCCATAAATCTCAAATCTGAACTTTACTTTCTTTCTGAAATAGCTTTATACTAGCTCTTGATCGAAAGTCGATCACTGTAATCTGGTAGATTCACTGTTATGAAACTCATTTTATTTAAAAAGCACTACTAAGTGTACAACTGGACTCAGAGCTGAGGACCAGCTCTGAAGAAATCAACTCGAGAGTGCAAAACAGACGTGGTTCTAGGAAATCAGGTTTTGTGTAGAAACAGATCTCTCTGGGAAAACAGATGTTACTGGAAAACAGATGTCACTAGAAAACAGATGTCATGCGCGAAGGTCAGCTTTTGGTTATCTAACAGATCTTAGGTGCGGTATAGGCATACAGATGTGAGCAACAGCTTTGGCTAAGGAACACGGCTTATGAATAGTAGAAAAAGATCTCACGGGAAAAATAGATCTTACTGCGAAAACATATCTTACTGCGAAAAAAGATCTTACTGGGAAAACAGATATTACTGCGAAAACAGATCTTACTGCAAAAACGCTAACAGAAATTTATAGCAAGTGTTTCAGATTTTGGTCAGCTGTGAGCAACTCAACAACGGATTTGGTTAAAGACAAGTTACGCGTAAAAACACTTGGCTAGGAACACAAAATACTGCTTCGACTCAGACAGATTCTAAACAAACTGGCTTCGCTTATCAAACCAGAACTTGCTCCTGATCTAACCAGCGTTTCCTATCCATTTAGATTCAATGTCCAGAGTCTTCACAGTACTTAGGAAACCGAGGACTTCTATTGGCTTTCTTACTTGGAATCCGTACAACTCAGTATATTTTTTTAAAAAACGCCATTGCTGGTTAAACTTTCTAGTGAGTTTCCTCAAACTAAAGCATCAAAGCAGTGAATCCATAGCTCAACTCAAACAATAACTGAAACTGAAACAGGCAAGCATACACAGAAAACAACGAAGCAATATATGTTTTCCAAATGCAGCAAGAATCAGATTTACTTGCCTGAAACGAATCACAACGTGCAGATGATCACGGCAGGAAGTCTCCTCAAGCACACTGAAAAACTACTGAACTTTGAAAGAACTAAAAGTTTTAGTTGCAACCAAAATGAATCCAGAGGCTTACGTAAATCATTTTATACAAGGGAGAATGATTGAGTAGTAGGTAAAAATACTTGAGTGGGAATGGCTGCCATGCCAACTCTTTTGTCCTCTTTAAAAGATTTAATAAAAGCTCCCTACTACTATTTTGATTTATAAACTTGATACATCATTTTACTAAAAACATAGCTCCCATCCAAAAAATCATTTTATATTCGAAAGGAAACATTTCTGGATTATTTCAGGTTTGTGCTTGGGCGAAAAACCTTCCGGAATCTTCTGACCGTTGCTTTAAATCTGGAAAGAAAAGAAATCAGATTTGAACTAGAATCTGAATGCTCAAAAATCTCAAAACAGCCCTTGGAAAAGATTGGCTTATCAATTTTGTGGTTCTTGGGATTTTGGGGCGCTACAGGTACAAAGCTGGAGATGAATCGATCATATGGTATCTCGATAGTGGGTGTGCAAGACACATGACAGGGAACCCAAAGCTACTATCAGATGTTACTCCACACAAAGGAGCAAAAATAGTTTTTGGTGATAACTCACATGGTAACACTGTGGGTAAGGGTAAGATTACCCACGGTAACATTTCAATATCTGATGTTCTAGTTGTTGATAGCTTGCGCTATAATTTGATTAGCATAAGTCAGCAATGTGACAAGGGTTACATAGTTAACTTTCAACAGCACACATGCACAGTTCAGAGTCCAGATGGTTTGACTGTGTTGGTAGGTAAAAGATCGGGGAATACCTA
>KV001780.1:15275-30764 GCA_001598015.1 Dorcoceras hygrometricum | reverse complement strand
CAGATCTTGTACAGTCAACAGGATAAGAAGTGATCGTGGTAACGAGTTACCTAAAATAAAAAATTATACTTCTTATCTGGATGACATAGGGATAAAGCATGAGCTTTCTGCAGCTAGAACTCCTCAACAGAACGGGCTTGTTGAGAGGAGAAATCGACAACTTTAAAAGAAGCTGCTAGATCTATGATTGCTTATTCTGGCATTTCACAAAAATTTTGGGCAGAAGCAGTTAATACAGCTTGATACACAGAAAAGATCTATGATTAACAAGTTGCACGATAAAACCCCATATGAGATCTAGAGTGGCAAGAAACCTGATATATCATATTTCAGGGTGTTTGGGTGCATGTGTTTCATTCATAATAATGGTAAAAAGCACCTAACAGTTTTTGATGCAAAATCTGATGCAGGTATCCTTCTAGGTTATTCAGCAGTGAGTAAAGCTTATCGAGTTTCAACAATCGGAGTCTAACTGTTGAAGAATCAGCACACGTTGTCTTTGATGAGACAAGCTTTAGATCCAACTCAGCTGCGAGCCTCAACGATTTATGTACACGTCTTGAATCATCCAGCATTGATGACTCAGATGATGACGTGGCACAACAAAGACATTCAGCAGAGATACAACCAGAGCTGGACACACCGAACAACAATGCTCAACAAGATCTGACAGGTAATCCAGTAGTCATCGATTTAACTAACGTTGACTCAACACAGGATCAGATCTCTCCAAGTGTGCCTGCTGCTGGAGCTGAAGCGACGAATGCACAAGATGTCCAAACAGATGTTGCTCAAACAGATGTTGCACAAACATATCCCGCCACATAACGATCAACATATGATGCACAAGATGCGAACGTGAACCATCAATTGGTGTCAGATAATCCAGATGTGGCTATCCAGCAAGACATCCAAGAAGAACAGGAAGCAAACCCAATTTGACTTGATCTCCGGTGCAATAGAAATCATCCACCTGAGAAGGTCATAGGTAACATCGAATATCCTGTTCGCACACGAAGCCAGCTTATGCATGATCATTTTGATTTAGCTTTCATCTCGCATATAGAACCTAAGAAAATAGATGAAGTCTTAGCAGACCCAAGCTGGGTAGATGCAATGCAAGAAGAACTAAATCATTTTAAGAGAAATAACGTATGGCAACTTGTACCTAGACCTTCAAATCATTCAGTTATAGTAACTAGATGGGTCTTTAGGAACAAACTGAATGAAGATAGAATAGTAACAAGAAACAAAGCTAGACTGGTAGCTCAGGGATTTAGGCAAATGGAAGGAATAGATTTCGATGAAACCTTTGCACCAATAGCTAGATTAGAAGCTATTCGCATGTTCTTAGCAATTCAGTTATAGTAACTAGATGGGTCTTTAGGAACAAACTGAATGAAGATAGAATAGTAACAAGAAACAAAGCTAGACTGGTAGCTCAGGGATTTAGGCAAATGGAAGGAATAGATTTCGATGAAACCTTTGCACCAATAGCTAGATTAGAAGCTATTCGCATGTTCTTAGCATACGCTGCATTCAAAGACTTTAAATTATTTCAAATGGATGTCAAGAGTGCATTTCTTAATGGCATTCTAATAGAGGAAGTGTATGTTGCACAACCTCCTGGCTTTGTAGATCATACATATCCAAACCACGTTTATAAATTGGATAAAGCTCTGTATGGGTTGAAGCAAGCACCCAGAGTTTGGTATGATACACTGTCAAAATTTCTTATCGAGAATGATTTCACAATAGGCACTGTTGATAAGACACTATTTAAATTTGTGAAATCTGATCATGTTCTGTTAGTTCAGATTTATGTTGATGATATAATATTTGGGTCAACTAACCCCAAATTGTGCCAGAAGTTTTCTAAGCTAATGCAGGACAAATTTGAGATGAGCATGATGGGAGAGCTGACGTTATTTCTGGGTTTACAAGTTAGAAAGCTGGATAATGGAATTTTCATTAACCAAACCAAATAAACAAAAGAACTGCTGAAGGAATTTGGCATGGACAACTGTTCAGCAGCTGCGACCCCAATGAGCTCATCAATCAAGCTAGACAAAGATGAAGCTGGTACTGCTATTGAGGTATCATTATATCGTGGTATAATAGGCTCCCTGCTTTACTTGACTGCTAGCAGACCAGACATCATGTTTGCTGTCTGTATGTGTGCTAGATTCCAAGCGGAGCCAAAGAAATCACATTATATTGCTGTAAAATGGATCTTGAAATATTTAAAAGGAACTTCCAATGTGGGTCTTTGGTATCCCAAAGACTCAAGTTTTCAACTAATCGGTTATAGTGATGCAGACTACGCAGGATGTAGAGTTGATCGTAAAAGAACCAGCGGTACTTGTCAATTCTTAGGAGATCGATTGATTTCCTGGTTCAGTAAGAAGCAAACATCTATTGCAATGTCCACAGCTGAAGCAAAGTACTTAGCGGCTGGAAGCTGCTGTGCTCAGATCTTATGGATACAACACCAGCTTAAGGACTATGGCATTGATGCTTCTGAAGTGCCTATTCTCTGTGACAACACCAGTACCATTGCGATTACTCAAAATCCTGTACTGCATTCAAGAACGAAGCACATCGACATCAGACATCATTTTATAAGAGATCATGTACTCAAGAAGGACGTCAAGCTGGAGTATGTGTCTACTGAGCAGCAAGTAGCTGACATCTTCACAAAGCCCCTGCCAGACGCTAAATTTTCTTATTTTACAAATCTATTGGGTCTCTTAGAACTGCCTTGATTGTCTTTGCGCTAACAATTTGCAGGTTGAACAGATTCTGGTTTTGTCAAATCTGAGTCTACAGTTCAGGGGTACATCGTGGAATTCAGGTTTGATAAAATATCAGACTTGGGAAAATCTCAGCTTTAGGGGGAACGAGAGATCTGAATTAATAAGTGCTGAGTCAACTGAATATGTGAGATCTGGATACACTCAGATTTCATGTATACACAGTTGATACTTACCCATGATCAGATCTCGCAACACCCCTGCTGATACATTAAACAGATCTTAAGGTTGTGACGTATTAACCACTTGGCGCCAGTTATCTATTTACCTTTTCACCCTCGCGGTCAAAATTTGAAATCATTTTAAATATTCTTCTTATTTCGCAGTATTGACAAAATCTTTTCAAAATCATTTCCAAAACTGATCTCGCCATCGGATGATTGACACGTGGTTGTCATCATGCATAACATCACATCTATATTTTCTCTCTCTAGTACCTTTTCGCATTCTTTTTTATATTTACGGCATATCATTTTATTCTATCACTTACCTTGCGCATATCTATTCTCCAGTATTCTTGTGTTTTGCTCTCTGTGTATTCTTGTTGCAGATATTTTTCAGTCGTACCCTTCTTAACCCAACCATCTGTTGGCGCAGCGGCGGATCCGGATCCCGTTTCCCGGGGCGCAGCAGAAGTTTTAAAAAGTTGCACCGGGAACGGTCAATACATAATATTGAAAGCAATAAAACATTCATAGGATGTTTTAGAGCGTTACCTTGCTGGAGTTTAGGCGCCTGGCTTCGACCAGTTTCACAGGGAAACTGGCACTTCAACGGTTGGCGGAGGTAGTTCTCCGAATCCGGTCCACAACTGGAAACACGACTCCTTCGTCAGTCTGCACTAGAAGAGCTGACGAATTTACCACGAACGGAATCTCCTCGTCGTGGTGGTCGGAACAAGTCCAACCACGAAGGCGGCGGCACACGGCGGCGGCACGGCGGCGCGTGAGGGCGGTGGCCGACAGGGAGAGTGGAGGTGAGGGGCGGCGGCTAGTAGGGTTTGGGTGTAATGCAAGTATCTCTCCCATGCAGCCCTAGGTCTAGTATATGTAGACTTATGATGACCGGCCCAATGGACCTGGGTCAAGCCCAGTCCGGTATGAACATTCGATTCATTTCCATCACCGTGGCTTCATCATAATTCCGATTGCTGATCAGATCGGACCGATCTACTCAGTTCACAAAACTGAGCATTATGATGCGAAAACAATTTTTCAGACCACCTAGTCCAAAATTACATTTTAGCCCCTCCAAGTTTCAAGGATAGTCAAACTAGCCCAAACTTTAGGGAAATTGCAATTTGACCCCTGTTGGCTTTTAGGAAGTTGTACTCCCTAAATTCCTCCTCCTATGCTCAAAACATTGAGCTCAGTTTCCATGCGGGAATCGTGAAACCAGTACTTGTGTGACCCTCAATGGTTCAGGGATACAGCTAGCCGTGTGCCAACAACAATTGCGACTCCGAAATCACAATTTCGGACTGACCCATCGGATCATAGTAAATCGCATAGCAACATCGCCCCATGATCCCCTAGGTATCACTGATAGTGCCTACAAGAATCAGTTGGTCGTGGTTAGCGTACAGTACGGTCCTTTCAACACATATATCCCGAACAGATCAATGACCATTGGTAAATCGAGAGTCGCTAGAGATCCAATAATTATGCATACATCTTGGAGATCAAATAGTGACATCGCGTGTGTTACTAGGTAAACCCATTTATCTAAAACACATCTAGTACTCTGGCCAGAGATTTATTACACTATTATCTCCTCAGATAGCATAGGATATCCACGCACAAAGGCGAGCGGTGAATCCTCGACAACGAAGCATCGACTCCTACATGCATCGGGACCTCACCCAATCCCGCCACCTAATGACCCCAACTGAGTCGGTAAACGGGTCAAAGTGAGGCACCTATCATGTAGAGTCTCAATGACGTTTCGAGTAGTGAGGACTAATCGGTACAACCAAGACCTCGGACTTATCCACTCGACAAATGGTAACCACTTGGAAATTCCGAACGAGGGTAGTTCGATAGATCACCAGGTCACTATCCATCTGCATGCTCAGAACTTCACAATGTTCCCTACCAATGAAACATGGTACTTCACATCGCAGATGCTAGTCTCAAGCTCGGGCGACCTTATCCTCAATTTGACGGCCCAATCGACTAGGAACGTGTTCAGAATACACAGTGACTATTAGATGTGTTTCATGATAGCCATCATATCCACTATCACATCTAACATACACTATGGTGCATTCTAGGTCTTTATCCAACACAATTGTTAATATTATAACATAATGAAAATAAAGAATGCCATATAACAATATGAATTTCATAAATAAAGATCGTTATACAATGAGTCAATAAGAACCCACACGCCACAAGTTGGCTAGTTGGGCATCTACTCCAACACCATCTGTAATGACATCCTCACTTATTAGCAACACCAACCAAGTCCATTTTGCCTCTGTCCTTGCCATGGACAATGCAGGAATGGTGGCTATGTTCAAAGCCCTAGTATCTTCTGGTCTTAATGGTTTTCTGTGCTGTTTGTCTGACATTTATGAAGCCGCTCTGGTCGAGTTCTATCAAAATACTTCAGTCCGCGATGGTCATATTATCAGTACAGTTCAAGGGAAACTAGTGGAAATCTCCGAGGAGGTGTTTGAAAGGACTTTTCAGTTGCCAGTGGAAGGATTGACATACATGAATGAGGTACTGAAGGATTTAATTTTTGATGCTAGAACTGAGTTTTCATTTACTGTTGAGCAGTTGACAACTTCCTGCAAGAAGCGGGAATTGAATATTGAGTTCAGGCTACTAAGTGATATTCTGGCAAAATCAGTAACTGTGAAAGCCGGGTCGTTCGACGCTGTTACTCATGAGAGATTCCTAATGATGACCGCTATCAATGGAGGAGTCAAAATCAATTGGGGCAGGTTGTTGTTTAACATTTTCAAGGACATGGTGACGCCTGAGTCTAGGCAAGCCAGGGGCTACGCTGTACAAATCTGTATTCTGTTGAAGAACGTACCAAACTTGGATTTGGGAGATTCCAAGGAGTTCCCACCTCTCAAAATTTTGACTGCCAGAACTGCAGGTATATTTCTATCAACAACAAGATTTCTGTTGAGGATGTGGAGGATGTGGGAGATGTATCCCAGGTGAAGAAGACACCCGTAAAAAGGGTTGTGTCCAAGAAAAGGCTTGCTACTGCTGCGGATGAACCGGTTGTGAAGAAAAAGCGGACATTGAAGGGGAAAGTAGCTCCTTCAAACGAAAACCTGGAGCTAGTTTCAGTGGCACAGGAGGCTGTACCACTTCAAGTTATTAAGCCTATCACCACTGCTCCTCCTAAGCCCAAACGAAAAGCACCAAAGAGGAAGCTGAAATTGCCAGCAGGATCTGATGATGAAATTGCTGACAGGGATGCAGCTGTGGAGGACGTTGCTGAGAAATTGAGTGAAAAGCAAACTGCTGATGTTGTAAACGAACCAATTGTGGAGACTTTTGTGGAGAAAGAGAAAGAGACATCTGGTCATGATGTGGATTCCATTATTCAGCAAATTCTTGAGGATACAGCTCAGTTTGAGACAATTATCGGAGAAAACGGAGTTACAGACTTTGAGGAACTAGTGAGTTCAAACGCTGATGGTATAACATTTGGGGGCACAGAACAATTGGGTGCAACTGAAGGGCAACAGCTTCAAGGAACAGAGACAGAGGAAGAAGCGGTAACAACAGCAGATGAGTTGTTATCTATTGAAGAGCATCTGGCTCAGATTCCTGATAACGCGTTTCTACCATCTGTCATGGCTGTGGATCTCACTCAGACTCGCTTTCATCAAGGGATTGAAATTAGAGAAGTTGAGATTTCCAAGGCCAGTCTACCACAAATTGCTGAAACTGACAAAGACAAGGCGCCTCTTATAGAAGAATCTGTTCAGGGGCATCCGGCCTGGGAAATTTTCTCATTGATTTGTGCCGCTATAGACTTTCTGGTTCAGCTGCGTGAGCAAACGATAGAAGACGTGTCTATATTCTTTAACTCTTTCAGTCTTCGTAGACTTCCTACCTTGCAGTCAAAGGATATATATGCTAAAGAAGAGCAGGTCCTAAATTGGGCGGAAACGGACTCAGTTTTGTTAGCTCTCCAGAGGCGAGCATACATTATAGCTAGATATCACGAATTGCTACTTCGAAAGTTTATCGAGGCCCGACGACAAAATCTTGTATCTGGTACGCCCACGACAGCCAATGATCACAAAGTTTTGGATTTGCTGGCTGCTGCCCACCATTTTTCTTTGAAAATTCTGCTAAGGCAAGTACGGAGCAGAAACTGGAGTGGATGCGGCCGTCCAGCTCGAAACGGACTCAGTTTTGTTAGCTCTCCAGAGGCGAGCATACATTATAGCTAGATATCACGAATTGCTACTTCGAAAGTTTATCGAGGCCCGACGACAAAATCTTGTATCTGGTACGCCCACGACAGCCAATGATCACAAAGTTTTGGATTTGCTGGCTGCTGCCCACCATTTTTCTTTGAAAATTCTGCTAAGGCAAGTACGGAGCAGAAACTGGAGTGGATGCGGCCGTCCAGCTCACATCTATTTGAAGGAGCCAATGTTGATTACGGATTTTTCATTCCCAGAGATCATCGCTCTATCTTCTCCAAATGCTGGATTAGAGAAAAACTCATGGAGGATGGAACTTGGCTCATTATCGAAGGAGTTGACTTCTGGAGGCCTATTTCACAGCCTGTTGACTCTCGTAGATGGGAGACAGTGCCTAAACGGCCATACATTGATGACTTTGCCCCCCTGTGTGCCTTTATAAACCCTGTCCCAGACATTGATTCCAGATCACCATTTTCCAAGATAGTTTGGGCTCAGTGGGCTGATGTTTGTGTAGATGCTGTACAGTTTTTTTTGCTTGGTTCTCTGAGCCCGGTTGTGTCTGTAAATTTTTGCAGGGATATTTTTATTCACAGTTCAGCTGTAGATATTCTTGAGAGGCTTCCGAATAGTTTTTGCGGCATTTTCTAGTAGGGTCAAGATACAAATAGCTTTGTTGGATATTTCAGTGACTCCGTTGTATGACCAGTTTTACAGAGTTTACCAGATGTAGACTTAGTCTTTTCTGATGGTTCAACAATGTATCGTTCTCCCTCTTCTCAGTCTGTATCATCCAAATATTTCCATGATACAGAATCTACCGAACCAAATGAACAGGATACCGGTTTTGATCAGGATCAGCAATCAGATTCTTCCTCCAGAAGTGAACAGTTAGTATTTCCATGATACAGAATCTACCGAACCAAATGAACAGGATACCGGTTTTGATCAGGATCAGCAATCAGATTCTTCCTCCAGAAGTGAACAGTTAGATTTTCATGTAAATAGTCCCGACGATGAAAAGACTTCTACAGATCAGTTTGTTTTTGTTGCTAACACACCAGCTATTAGTACTGCTACCGCTCCTACTCAGATGTCTCTGCCAGTTACTACAGATGTCTCTGCTTCTTTTGCCGAACTTTGGGCATCTATCTCCAGACTTATTTCCAATCAAACAAGAGATTATAGGAGGTTGGGTGATTCTCATACCGAAGTTATATCCAAGATCAAACATCTAGAGAACGTCTTTCTTAACACTCTCTCTGAGCAAGATCAAGCCTTTCGAGGTATGATAAAAAATATTCGACAAGAAGCTCATAATGACATCGATGTTTTCTCGATGAAACTAGAAGCTGCGCGAACACAGAATGTTATTTTGAGCATAGAATTGGCGGATGTTGGGCAGGAAGTCAAAGCACAGAAAGCTGAATTATTTAAAGAACTTGATGAGAGGCTTGCTACCATTCGCAGTGAACAGCTAGGTTTCCGTGCGCAAGAACGGGAAAATTACAATACCCTCTCCACCCAACTTGGCTTCCTTGTTGATTATATCAATAGGGGTGGTGATGCCAAAAAGGGGGAAGGTGGTAGCAGCTGCCCTCAACTGTGAGACCCGAACATTCTGCTGATTCAGATGTTGATTGGGATCGGACCAGTTGTGAGTCGATGTGCTTGGAGTAGCCATCGGAATTGGTTAAGTGTGGAATTCAGCAGTGGATGATCGCTTCCAGTTGTAGCGGCGATTAGTGTATTTTCAGTTGCGGGTGCTAGTACGTCGTCGTTAGGATTAGTTGGAACGACAACGTTTGATTTAGCGCTAGGACTCAGATGTTGGGTTATGCGCATATTCAACTGCTGATTGAGCGATCAGCTGTTGAGTGAGCGATCAGCTGTTGGATAGTTGTTCAGCAGTGAGTAGCGGGTGACGTGTTCAGTTGCGACAGTAACTCCTGCGACGTCGTTTGATTTAGTTGATCTCTGTTTAGCGATAGGACTCAGCTGAGGAGAGATTCAGCTGTTGGTTGGGATATCAACGGTGATAGCTGAAGTTATCGGTGGATCTGTTTTCTAGTTAGTCAGTTGGGACTATAAATAGAGGACTTGGTCCTTGAGTTCAATTATTGTTTCCCCGACACTTAGAAATATTTCCCGTGAACCTTATCTTGTCGCGATACCTTAGTTACTGTTCAAAGTAACCTTCATCATTTCAATTGCCGTCGGTAGATAGCTCTGACGAGAGCGAGAGTGGTAGCGTTGGACTCCTCTTGCTAAGACGTTTCGTCTCATACCCTTTTCGTAGGCAGCAGAGGAGTTGGAAGATGATCATAGAGACATCTCCCTTCTCTAGTATGTTAGCATAAGCGTCGGATTTCGCATCCTATCCTAGCTTTTTGAGGTAAGTAAAGATTCTACCTTTAAGCTTTTTTAGAGATTTCGTGGTGATAAAAAGGTAGATCTCGCGCTGGTGGAGTCGTAGCTCCCAGCTGCTGTGTTTCTGAGTTGTAGTCCTTGAGCAAATTGTTGTATTGGCTTAGCAGGTGGTGGATCTGCGTTGCTAGGACTTTCATTGTGGCAATCTGCGTAATTTAAGGTATGGATGTTGAGCTTTGTTACAGCTATGGGTTGAGCATGGATTATATGCCTTGCTGTGTATGCTCTTTGCTGTTATTATTGTGCATGTGTTATAATATTAGCTGTTGCATTTGCATACACACATATCCTTCTGTCGAGCTCTGTTTTGTTAGCTATGCCTTGTATTTGAGCTGAGCATACCAGGATGCTAGGCTTAAGGACGAGCGGGTAACTCTCGTATACCTTAATGCTGAAGGCGCGCGGGTAACTCCCGTCCCTCATCTCCCTGTTGGGACTGTTAGCCGCTATAGGCGGAGTGGGTAGCTCCCACACCTCATGAGTGGGCAAAAACAGGTTGAGCTATTGTTGCATCTGGTGTAGTATACGTGAGACGAGTGGGTAGCTCCCATATACTCAGTATACATTCCGTGGCCACTGTGACTACTGTCTTTTAGTTGTTTCGCTCCAGCGGTTGAGTTGTTGTTATCCAGCTGTCGAGTTGCTGTTTTGATATCTCTCGGCTTCCAGCTTTTGGTTGTACTTCGATCTCCTGCATAGCATCTGCATATCTATCTACTGCTTTCCGTTTTCTGTATTTGTTGCTCTCCGTACGGGGATTTGACGAGGTCCCTCTTGGGCTGTTGTGTTGTTGCCTGATTGTTGTACAGGTTTTCCAGGATTCACAGCTGGGCATGGCTTTGATCCAGCTGGTGGTGCCCCAGGCGGTGAATAGAGAGTCCCAGTTAGCGTATAGCATATTATGTACTAGTGCTGTCAGCCGGGGAATGCCCTGTGCTTTAGTTTCTGTTCAGCTGTAGCTTTGTCAGCTGTTGTATTGTTGCTAGTACTTGTAATTTCTGTACTGTCGTATTTCGTAATGTAAACTGGGATTATTTTAAGTATTGTTCTATTTTAAATTATCTGTTTTAATTGTCAGGCCAAGCGAAAATTTTAAGCCACTTTTTATTACTTCCGCTATGTTTCTGCGTGTTTTAACTCTGAGATGTGCACGGGGCCTGACATTTTTGGTATCAGAGCTTAAGCTGGGATAAGCTCGATTTTTTTTGATTACACTCGAGTCTAGGCACAGTGTTGTGTGTTTCTTGTGCATGACTATGTGACCTATGTGCTGCATATTTTGTGTGCTGTATCTGTTCTGTGTGATCTCATCCTGTTTAGTGTCTTCTTAGATGCCGCCTAGACGTAGGGGTAGAGGTAGAGGACAGTTTCAGGACGAATCTGGAGATCAGAACGAGGATCAGCGTTGTTTTCCTTCCCTTAGACGCGATAGTCGGATTGAAGAAGAGGTTGACGAGTTGGCAGCCCGCGTGGATAGCATGGAACTGGTGATGGCTAGGTTCCAGCGGATGAGTCCTCAGGTTTTCAATGGGGATGAGTCTAGTGAGGATGCTGACTCCTGGTTGCAGCATATCATGGGTCTATTCAATCGTGTGCAGTACGATGATGAGCTCAAGTTGAGCTTAGCTACCTTCCAGCTGAGGAAAGGTGTGGAGCGTTGGTGGAGAGGCGCTTCGAGGACTTTGGAAGAGACTGGAGTGGGGATTTCATGGGACAGTTTCTGTGTTGCTTTTCGTCAGGAGTATGTCCTGGAGTCCTACGTGAACGCTCGTGAGCATGAGTTCGATAACTTGGAGCAGGGTTCCATGTCTGCTAGAGAGTATGCCCGTAGGTTTTCTTCCCTTCTTGCGTATGTGCTGCATGTTGCTGGCCGAGAGAGAGCGAAGAGGACTAAATTTCTTGAAGGGCTGAATGAGGACCTTGGTTTTGTCGAGTAAACCGAAGAGCTATGCAGAGGCTATGGATAGCACGATTGATTTTGAGGAGGGGTTGATGAATTGTCGTTCTCGTAGGCCGAAGGTGGCGCAGAGTAGTCGCCCAGTGATTCAGGGAGCGCAGCCTTCCCGGTCGTCCCAATCGTCTCAGCCTTCCCCACAGCAGCAGTTAGCTCAGCAGTCGGGACGTCAGAGGTTTAGGCCTCATGGTCACCAGTTCAAGAAGAAAGGAGGTTCTTCTGGTACTGGTAGTTCTAGCAGTAGTGGCTCCAAGGTGGAGTATTGTGGATTTTGTGGTGGCAGTCACCCTTCGACGCAGTGTACTGGGGTGCAAGGATCGTGTAATGTTTGTGGGAAGTATGGGCACTTTGAGAGAGTGTGTCCATTAGCTGGATCTCAACAAGCTGCAGCACCACCGCAAGGACGTGGTGGATCGTCTAGGGGTCGTACTTTTCCTGGACAGCAGCAACAGCAGCAGGAGGATAGGGGAGACGCAATTTAGGCCATTTCAGCAGCCTGGTCCATCGCGTTTCGGACAGTCTTCCCAGTAGCATAACGCTTTTCCCCAGCAATCCCAAGTGAATGCCATTACTAGGGAGCAGGCGGAGGGCACGCCGAGCGGGGTGATTACAGGTACTTGCTTTGTTTTCGATTATCCTGCGCGTGTGTTGTTTGATACTGGTGCATCACATTCGTTTATTGCTGATGCTTTTGTGATTGAGCGTGGTCTGTGTACCACTGTGTTGCGCGATGTTGTTTCTATTGCAACTCCCGTTGGCACGAGCCTACTCTCCCAAGAAGTTGTATTGGATGGAATTCTTAGGTTTGGCGAGAACGTTCTAGTAGCGAACCTGATTAGGATAACATTGTGGGATTTCGACTGTATCGTAGGAATGAACGGTCTGTCTAGTTATAGGGCCTTCGTGGATTGCTTCCATGTGATCGTGCGTTTTAGGCCTCAGTTTGGCGAGAAGTGGAACTTCTACGGCCACGATTCTCAGTCTTAGGTTTGGCGAGAACGTTCTAGTAGCGAACCTGATTAGGATAACATTGTGGGATTTCGACTGTATCGTAGGAATGAACGGTCTGTCTAGTTATAGGGCCTTCGTGGATTGCTTCCATGTGATCGTGCGTTTTAGGCCTCAGTTTGGCGAGAAGTGGAACTTCTACGGCCACGATTCTCAGTCGAAGATTCCGTTGATCTCAGCGATGGAGATGTTCAGCCTATTATCAGCAGAGAACGCTGGTTTTATGATTTATGCGATGGACGCATCTTCTTCTTCGCGTGTGCAGCTTAGTGACGTTCCAGTGGCACGTCATTTTCCTTATGTGTTTCCAGAGGAGATCCCTGGTTTTCCCCCGAGGAGGGAGATTGACTTCAGCATTGAGTTGGTGCCTGGCACAGCTCCGATTTCTCGTGCACCGTATCGCTTAGCGCCTGCTGAGTTGAGAGAACTCAAGGTGCAACTGGATGATTTGCTGGATAAAGGCTTTATTAGGCCTAGCATGTCGCCTTGGGGAGCGCCTATCTTGCTTGTTAAGAAGAAGGATGGCACAATGCGGATGTGCATCGATTTCCGCCAGCCGAATAAAGCTACTGTTAAGAATAAGTACCCGTTGCCTAGGATCGATGACTTGTTCGATCAGCTGCAAGGCTCGGCTGTGTATTCAAAAATCGATCTACGTTCAGGGTACCATCAGCTGAGGATAAGATATTCTGATGTTGCGAAGACTGCTTTTCGTACGAGGTACGGGCATTTCGAGTTTCTGGTTATGCCTTTTGGTTTGTCAAATGCCCCCGCAGTTTTCATGGACTTGATGAATAGGATTTTTCGAGAGTTCATCGATCAGTTTGTGATAGTGTTCATCAATGACATCTTGGTGTATTCGAAGACTCCTTTGGAGCACAAGGAGCATTTGAGAGTTGTTCTTCAGACGCTTAGAGACTCGCAGCTGTACACCAAGTTTTCTAAGTGCGAGTTTTGGCTGGATCGTGTTGTGTTTTTGGGTCACATTATTTCAGCAGATGGGATTTCGGTTGATCCCAGTAAGGTAGAAGCTGTTGTCAATTGGGAACGCCTCAAGAGTGTGACAGAGGTTCGTAGTTTCTTGGGTCTGGCTGACTATTATCGACGTTTTATCAAAGGATTTTCTAGCATAGCTAAGCCAATGATACAGTTGACCCAGAAGGACAAGCGTTTTGTTTGGACTGAGCAATGTGAGAACAGTTTTCAGTTGCTCAAAGAGAAGTTAACATCTGCGCCTGTGTTAGCCTTGCCGTCTGGTTTGGGTGGTTACGTGGTGTGTTCAGATGCCTTGCTCAATGGATTGGGCTGTGTGTTGATGCAGCATGGTCGGGTCATTGCTTATGCTTCGCAGCAGCTGAAACCGCATGAGACTCGATACCCAGTTCATGATTTGGAGCTAGCAGCTGTAGTTTTTTCTTTGAAGATTTGGCGTCATTATTTGTATGGTGAGCAATTTGTGGTGTATTCAGACGACAAGAGCCTTCAGTATTTTGTTTTCGCAGTCAGATTTGAATATGAGACAGCGTAGATGGATGGAGCTGCTCAAGGATTTTGAGTGTGAGATCCAATACCAGCCTGGGAAAGTGAATGTAGTTGCTGATGCATTGAGCAGAAAGGCTCAAGGAGCAATGCTTGCATCGTTGTATTCTTCTAAGGATCGTGAGCATCTTAGCACTACTGGTTGGTGGTTTTACCCAGCTGAGGATTTTGTTGTGGTTTCTTCTTTCCAAGTTGAGCCACAGGTTGTTGCGAGCATTAGGGCTGCTCAAAGGACATATCCTTCCATCCATGAGCTAAAGCTGAAGGTAAGAGCTGGACAGCTTGAGGACTATTCTATTTCGTCTGATGGTTGTTTGAGGTTCCGTGGCCGGCTGGTTGTGCCAAACCTCATAGACTTGAAGGAACAGATTTTGAGAGAAGCGCACTGCAGTAGATACAGTGTTCATCCTGGCGTGATGAAGATGTACCAAGCGCTGAAGCCTCACTTCTGGTAGGCTGGATTGAAGAGTGAAGTTGCTGATTTTGTGGCCAAGTGTCTGAATTGTCAGCAAGTTAAGGCTGAAAGGATGAGACCTGGTGGCCTATTGCAGAGTCTGGAAGTGCCCCAATGGAATTGGGAGCACATAGTGATGGATTTTGTGACGCATCTGCCTCATTCTAGCAGAGGATGCGATGCTGTTTGGGTGGTTGTAGATAGATTGTCGAAGTCTGTGCACTTCATTCCCTATGGTATGACGTTTTCTTTGAAGAAAATGGCGAAGATGTACATAGATTGTATAGTGCGTCTGCATGGTGTGCCTGTTTCGATTGTTTCAGATCGGGATCCAAGGTTTACTTCCAGGTTTTGGTAGAGTTTGCAGGCAGCTCTAGGGACTAGATTGGCTATGAGTACAACGTATCACCCCCAGATAGATGACCAATCTGAGCAAACTATCCAGATCTTGGAGGATATGTTAAGAGCTGTTGTGAGGGACTTCAGTGGTAGCTGGCAGGATTCGTTGTCCTTGGTGGAATTTTCCTATAATAACAGCTATCAAGTATCGATTGGCATGGCACCGTTTGAGGCGTTGTATGGAAGGTGTTGGATCTGTTTCTACAGATCCTAATTAAGTTTTGAATTACACAAAACCTATTGTTGTTATTCTAACAATTCTACTTGAGTGTACAGATTTTAGGCACAAAGAAGATGATCAGCAGCAGCTATATCTGTCCACCAGATGGTTCGCAATATATCGATCAGCAGTGGTTTGATGTTCATGGAATCAGCAGTTGAATTAGCAATGGAGACGTCCAGAGTTGATTCAGTTGTTCGTAATCAGCTGGAGCATGATAATCCAGCTGAAATAATAACAACCAGCTGAAGAGCTAAAGTGCGAAGC